>JAQQAE010004546.1:0-18628 GCA_029823295.1 Pseudamia nigra | reverse complement strand
ACTGCTGGAAAAACAATCCCCCCGCCCTCCACCGCCACCCCCCATTTAATTTGGCAGCAGCGCCGCCAAATTAAACCCGCTACATCTGTAAACCATGACACACCAAGATCAAAGCAGAGACAACAATATCGAGGACAAAGATAAACATGGAGGGAGCTGAGGATGTTGCCGCATTTCTGTTTTGTGTGTTCTTGCGTACATTGCAGCGGGTGCTGTGAACGAGAGAAGATGCCTCCAAAAAGGCCTGAATCCAACTATTTACTACTCGTCTTCTGTGGGGCTTTAAAAATGCATAATATCCTGCTCTGGGTATACCCAATTGGGTTTGACTAAGCCTTTAAGCTCCACCCAAGAGTTTTCAGGGCTACCCTGAAGCGGGGACTCAGTTAGACCCTGTAAAGGTTCCTGTAATTTGACCTGTGTGCCCAGTTCCTGCAATGGAGACACGCACGAATGCCCCCATCCCCTAGAACTACTCTTAAGTTCCTACAGTGGATGACTCTAGGAGTCGTGATGACTCAGGACATAAATTTATTCACTTATACTCCTGTCACACTGGAGGCAGAATGAGCCGGAAGGTGTTTGGAATGAAAAAGTTTTGTATATTCCTGGATATTCAGAGTGCATTCTAAAAATTCTGACTGCAATCTGAGTACATTCCAAATAATTGTGCCCATATTAACATAAAAGGGCCTATCTGATACATAAGAAGAAAACCACTGAAGAACAGTGCCTTTGATGCCAACACACAACTCCAGTTGTGATAAGAGAGTGTAATGGTCGACTGTGTAGAAGGCTGCTGTTCGGTCTCGCAATAAAAGGTCAGCAGAGTTGCCTGAGTCCATCATTAAAAGAAGATCATTAAAAACTCTTAAAAGTGCAGTTTCAGTGCTATGACATGATGTAAAACCCGACTGAAACTTCAGATATTTCATTGTAATCAATGTACTCAATTTACTGCAGCTGTAAATAGACCACTTTTTCTGACAGTGCGTGTGTGCTCGTTCAGCCATAGCTCAGACACTGGTTTAGAGCATGCTGTCCTGGCAGGGGCAATTGAGTCCAACATATCAGTGCAGGTAGAATTAAAAGGTTCAGCCAGCTCCTCGGCATTTTTGATGCATGAATTAATCAACCCAGGGTTGTTAAAAGCAGCGGAAAACTGTGTTGCTGTTAAAGAGTTAAAAGCTCGCCTGCTACGTTCTGGAGTGCAATGCTTATCCACAGGACAGTGCAGCGTTGTAGTGGACAGCACAGGGCAACAATCAGAAATACGTAAGGCAGATATTGCTATAACACACACATCCAAACCCTGAGACAACAACAGGTCTAGTGTATGTCGCATGTCATGAGTGGGGCCGGTGACCCAATGCGCCAAGTTAAGAGTCTAAAATGTTTTTAAAAAATCCTTGACCAAAAGTTTAAATTCACAGTAGAGATGAATTTTAAAAACAATTAAATGACCCTTGCAACAAATAAAACACAGCCATATTTAAAAGCAATCCCTGCCACAACATTAGAAAATTTGTGGATGCAGTCCTGATTAATCTTGGGAGGATGATATATGAGTGCACACAGCACCGGATTGTCCAGGTGTACAGTAGCTGGAGTTTAAAGCTGGAAAATCAACAATGCTGCGGTGTTTGATCAGAGTGAAAACAGGTGTTAAAGACTATGGCTAAACCTCCACCTCTACCTGAGGTCTGAGTGGAACTGAAGAAGAAGAAGCCTAGCAGAAGAAGTTCAGAAAAAAACACACACTCACTGCTTTGGAGCCATTTCTCTGTCATAAACAGGAAATGCAAATGCCGGGTTTTAAAGAAATCATTTAATACGAACTTCTTGTTTGCTCGTGATCTAGCATTGAATATTCTTTATTTCGTGAAGTATAGACATAAACCAGGCAACAGAGATTTGTGGGATCCAGGCCACATCCACATGCTCAGGACACCTGGGAAGGTGGGTCACCAGCATCAGGTGATTCAACACCACAGAGCCTCCAGGGACTCCACTAGCTCCCCATTTCCACAAGGAGGTAAGCTCGGGTTCAAATGAACACACTGGCTTGCTTACGCCGTTTCCTCATGCGCTTCCTCCAGGGTAAGACACATTGCAGGCATCTTAAGTAAGCTGGAACAGTTGACTCGAAGGGTGGTGCTAGAAGGCTTGAGTCCTGTCCTGTAGTAGCATGTTTCAGGGCAAGATCATAGGATGCTTTAATGCATAAAAGCAACTGGGGATCATACACAATTTGTAATATAACACAGAGTGAACATGAACCAGGGCAGAGCTGACAGACATCACTCTGCTGGCGCCATCTTGTCCCTCAGACTCATTCAGTCTGTTCACATTCAGTAGCAATTAGGGAAGAAGCAATTTGGCAAGCAACTTCAAATCCTGCCAAAATGTCCCAAAAATCCCTCAAATGAGCCGGAATGCACTTTCCAACCAGCAATCGAACGGCACTCGTACGGCATTCTAAGTGCATTGTAAATAATGGGAATGCATTCTAACAGCATTCTCAATATTCCTACTGTATTCCAATTACATTTGCATTCTAGAGACAATACACCTAAAATGTGCACGAATAATTCGAGGTGGGTTAAGAAGCATTCTAAGTATTCCAACAGCATTCTTACAAATTCCTGAATTTAGCACAGTTTCCTTCAGTCTGGCTGGTTCTGCTAAATTCCTGCTGGTTCCAAATAAGTGTGACAGAGGCTTTAGTAGTATTTTCAGAGAGAAGTCCAATGTACCGTAGCCCTGTGGGAGTCAGAGCTTCATGGGGCCCAGTGAACGGGGCCCCAGTGGCCAACAATGGTATTATATCTTTAAGTTACTTCTGCACCAGCTTCAATGTGCAGCACCAGTCATTGCCCACTGCTTCTAACACAGTAGTAATGATAACAGAATTTATTTATATAGCACTTTTCAAGACACACAAAGCACTTTCCACTGATTAAATTATTCATTCCCTCCACAGTCGCACACTACTGGGGGTAAGCTACATCTGATTGACAGGTCAGACATTTGGCTGCTAGTCCACACCAACGGACTCTCCAACCACCATCAAACATTCAAGGTGGGTGAAGTGTCTTGCCCAGCAACACAACAACAGAACCGCCAACCTTCCAGTTATTGGCCGACCTGCTCTACTACCTGAATCACCTCGACCCCAGTCATCTCTATAATAAAGAAAGCAGTGTTTGTGAATACAGTACATTACCGAGATATTTTGGGGCTAATTGTTAGTGTTAACAGTAAAAGTGTTAATATTTCATCAGCTTGAACAGGTCATTTTACAATTTACAGCTTTATTTCTTTGACAGTGTACATCAAGATTGGATTTAACCAAATTTCCAGTCCAGTCGATGGAAGAAAAAACCACACGCCTTGGATACTATGACCTGGATGACTGAGAATCTTCACAGACAAGTCATAACCAAAGTGATTCTGAATGAGTAATCTATTTGAATTCATACTGTGGTCTGAAGGTGACTTTGTTTGGGTGGTGGATAATAAGCACTAAATTAACAAAAAAGAAAATAAAGTATTTAACAAAATACAAACCAGAGTTCTGCTTCAAAATTATAAGCATGAATAACTATAAAAAAATATTAACTTTACAACATAAATATTCAGAAATTTTGTGGGAAAAAATATAGTATATATTCATATAAAAATGTCAGAAATAAATATAGATTCCTCTAATGCATTTAAGGAAATATATTAAAGATGGAAGTGATTTGGCTCCAGCCTGAATTTTTAGCAGTCCCAAAACCCAGGTAGATATGATGAGTCAGAATAGACTAGTAACTGTTCACTCTGTCATGACTCAAAATAGAGGTAAATGGTGAGGGGAGATAGCGGGATCTTCCATATGTAGTACTCTGCTGGTGAAACTTCCCACTGTCAAGTGAAAAGCAGTGGCTGGCACGTCCACATGCATTAGAGGAGGCAAATGGCAGTGTGCACCTTGCCAAGGCACGCAGAGCTGCTGGCAGCGACGGGACTAAACATCATGTTGGGAAAATCTTTATCATTTTCTTGGAAATTACATAGTGAATGAAACAAGTAGCTGTTTGGTCACAGCCAAGACACAGGCGCACAAGTGTTAATGATGCGGAAAATTAACACTATAACTCGCCAGATTGTTCGAAAGTAATGGTCAAGTATTCATAGAAATACCACACAGATGCCAGAGACACAGGTGGCTTCCAGGAGGTAAATTCACAGTCCCAGGAGCGCAGTCGCTGGCAGCTCCCTTATCAGATATGAGGAGGACAGTTTAGGCTCAGAATGCTAAACACAACCTGCTCGTTGTTGTATTTTCTCCCACAAGATGTCAAACACTTCGTCTGGATATGATCCACAAAGCACAGCTGTCATCCGTACGGCTTCTTGACCAACAGCAGCGCAGATAGGGGTTATAACAAAACACCAATAATGAATCATTAAAACAGCAGAAATGCATTAGTATAGATGAATAACATATATCATATGGCTGCCTCATTGTGGCTCAGTGACTGGCAAAGTGTGTGATTTCAAAGAAAATCAAGAAAATTAACCAATATTTACAGATTGAGCTGCAAAAAGAACAAAAGAATAAGAAAAGAATGAAATGATTAAGAAGAAAATGAAGCAAATTAAATTCTTCCTTTACTAACAGAAGCACCCCCTGTTGAACAGAAACAGCAGCACTTCTCTTAAAACTTGACAGGATAAGGATCTCTACGCATGATCAATAAACAAAGCAAATTTAAGCTATATTGGTTCAAGCACTTTCGACTATGTTCGCTGTTACAAGCAATGATGCCATCGATCCTAATTTGAGAGCTAATCGTGATCAGCAGTGATAATGTTGGTCACGATTAATGTAAATCGATTCAGCCACTTGAACTAATGCATCTTTTTGAGACAAGCAGCAGTGCCCCTATCGACTCATGCCAAAAGTTGACAGGCTGTAGATCTTTAATGCTGGCCGACATAGAGAATCACGACTGATTCCAACTCAACTCTGAGTCCGGTCGTCTGGTACACGATTGAACGTACCTCGTACACAGCTGCAGATTGACGCCACAACTCACGCCTGGTAGCTGGCGCCATCTATCGGCAGTAAACATTGATTACATTGTGACACATATTGCCCACATGTCCACCATGATAAAAGTCGCGACGTCGAGTCGTGACCGCTGCACATCGTCGAGACTGAGTTCTCACAATTCAAAATGTTGAATCGGCACGATTTCTGTCGGGACGACATGAAGATTGAAAATTCTGGGTCAGGAACCATTGCACATCAAGCAGATTTGAAGTTTAGTTGAGACAAGGCGAGTCGCGTTTTTCTATGTTTGGCTGGCTTAAGACATTTATAATCATAGCTCAGTGGTTTTAGTAGCAATAAGAGGGCTATTGTGTAACCATTTTTTAAAATGCATAATTTCATATGCGTTATTTCAGTTTGGATGTCTTCAGTATTAATGGACAATGTCAAAAATACAGAAAAAAGGAAATAAAGACAAACCATTGAAAAAGGTGTGATGAAACATTTGCCAAATTAATGTATATGGAAGAGTTAATATGAAATGCACTTTTTATTTTGGCTTGGTTCCAGACTCTCCTTGTTTGCATTGCTACAGAATAAAATAGAGCTCCTCTTCCACCTCATCCTTCATTTATTTAGACATGAAATTACACCGTTTTTTTCATTGCACATAAAGGGTAATACTCTTAGGAAGGAAGACAGGATGCAATTAAAGGCTGTTTGCTTACATTGGTGGTTAATCTGTTGCCTCACATTCATTACAGTGTTTTTGGCTCCTAATTTCAGTGGAAGAACCACAACCATTTGTTGAATTATGTTACTACGTGTAAAATGTAAATGAAAACAGAATACAATCATTTGCAAATCTCAAAAGCCATATTTTATTCCCAGTACACAACACAGCATAAACAACATATCAGATGGTGAAACTGAGACATTTTACCATTTCATGGAAAATATTAGCTCAGTTTGAATTTGATGGCAGCAACAAATCTAAAAAAAAAAACATTGGAACAGGTCTATGCTTACCACTGTGTGGGATCTCATCTTCTTTTAACAACTGTCTGTAAATGTCTGAGCGGTGAGGAAACCAGTACCTGAGAGGAATGTCGTCTCATTCTTGTCTGCTGCAGGATTCCAGCTGCTCAACAGTCCTGGGCCTTTGTTGCTGGACTTTTTGGTTCATGTCGGATTAAGTATTTTCTGTCGGTGAAAGGTGTGGACTGCAGGCAGGTCAGTTCAGCACCCAGACTCTTCTCCTGTGAAGTCATACTGGAGTGATGGATGAAGTATGTGGTTTAATACAGTTCACTTGTATAGCGGCAATAATAATCCAAGATTATCTCTAGTCACAATTCAAGTTCAAAGCCTTAAGACTATACAGAAAACAAACCCAACAGAACCTCATTGTCTTGCTGAAATATTCAAGGCCTTCCCTGAAAGAGACCCCCACCCTCTCGAGGCCCTAATGCACCATCAGAAATGCAGGCTTTTGAACTGTCTGCTGATAATAAGCTGGATGGTTCCTCTCCTCTTTACTCTGCAGGACACAGCATCCATGCTTCATCTGACCACAGGACAGTTTTCCATGTTGCCTCAGATCATTTTTTAAATAGCTTTGGTCCAGAAAAGATGGCAGACTTTCTGGACTGGGTTTATCAGATTTGCAAATCATTGTATTCTGTTTTTATTTACATTTTACACAACATCCCAACTTTTTTGTAATTGAGGTATACTGTAAGAGCAGTAGCAAACTAGTGGGAAGATTTTCTTTAAATATGACTGTACAGTAAGTGTTCAGTGTAAGAAAAGTAATTTATTCTAACAACATAGTACAAATTTAAAACAGAAATATCAAATGGACTTGTTTTGAAGGAGAGCTCTTCTTTTATCCACTCAGGCAGGGCTTTCTTTTAGTTCCTGGCTCATGTTCAGGCTTTGTCTGTGTCCAAGCTTTGTGTGACTGTCAAGGAAAGACTCATCATCACCATGTACTTCACAGATGCAGAAATGCAGGCACAGACGGCACAAACACAGCCTTGAACTCAGTGTACATGGTTTGTGATGCTTGTTGCTGAACATAAAAATAAACTGAGCAACCCCAAGTGGCACAAACCTGTGCAGCTGTCATTTCAGTGGTTTTCATCCCCTGCTGATGGTTTAATTCACAGCACTGTCAAACCAAACCCTGCAGCCAGAGAGGAGCTCTGCAGCCCTTTGGGATCACAACACGACCCCGTGGTTAGAGGTCATCCTTTAGCCCAAGACCACAGGTCGGAGCCAGTGCTTCCATGCATGTCTATATCACAGTGGACTTGAGTTAGACATTGAAATATTACTTTGTCCTGCAGCGTGGCATCCCGCTGACCGTGCTTTACTACAACTCTAATTTCTTACTTTGTCTATGTCAATGTGAGCCGGGAACAAGAACTTACAGCAACCTTTGTTTTAAAATAACTTTTGTCTCAATATGCTTGTTTTTTTAGTCATGAGGGTCACATTTTCTTTGTTTCATCTGTGCTACACAACTTATTCTTCAGTGGTTTTTCTACATTTTTATAATATAACATATAACATAAAAACTGAAGACATCCAAACTATGAAAGAACACACATGAAATTACTGTATGTAGTAGATTAAATCCCAATGACGCCAGTGACGTTCTCCCCATGTCTGCATGGGTTCTCTCCGGGTACTCCGGCTTCTTCCCGCAACCAAAAATATGCTCCAGGGGTTAGGTGAACTGGTCACTCTAAATAGTCCATAGGCATGAATGTGAGCGTGCATGGTTGCCTGTCTCTGTATGTCAGCACTGCAATGAACTGGCGACTCATCCAGGGTGTACCCTCCCTTCGTCCTAAGTCAGCTGGGATAGGCTCCAACGAAAGGCTCCCGGACTCTTACGAGGATTAAGGGTAGACAATGAAGGGATAGATGGATGGATGGATGGATTAGATGGATAGATGACAGCTTTGCACATTTATGATATTCTCTTATCAGATTCACCAGGTGTCACCTGGGATGATTTTCACTTCACAGGTGTGTCTTGTCAGAGTATGGACAAAAAATATGGAAAAACAACTGAGTAAGTGTACAGTAGGTGAAATCAGCATCACTGTGGAGGAGATGCATGTCTACACATGTGAAACATAACTCTCATAGTGTGATAGATTTTCATACAGCTGATTACTGAAGCTGAATTCATCTGAGGTTCAGGAGCCAGACCACCCCTTCCTGCCTCATGGTGACACCCATCTATCCTTCACTCCTGTTTGTTCTTGCTTCTGTGCCCCACCCTCCCTGCCTCCCTCAGAAAGGCCATCCTACCACCACAGCCATCATATTCATTATCTTCAACCTCATCTCCGCCAGCTCTCACTGCAGCCACACGTCCAAGATCATCACCGCTGCCATCTCGCTCATCAGCTCCGTCCTGATCACAACGCAATCACACATCATGACAGTCTGAACTGCACAAATCTGATTTTTTCAAACCAGACCCAGGCTGCTTTGTATGTGGTCCTAAATCAGATATGTATCCAATGTTTTTCAAAGCAACCTCAGTCTGAATGGTTATGTCTCATTTCATCTGACTTTTACCTCATTGAAGTGAGACAGATGTCACAATTATGTGCTGGAGGAGGTGGGACGCAGCAAAATCAGATGCAAACAATGGACTCAGAATCCCTTGGACATAATTTGTTGGCTCCAACTGCAAAACAACTTCAAAATTGATACACACATGCTGGCTTGTGTAGTATCCATATTTACTTCTGTAAATACAGTGCGCTCCATCTTCTTTAGTGTTTTATGGCGGTTGGCAAACAACTTATCACCACCGAGCAGTAAGGAGTGCACTGCATGTGACAACACGTCTTCCTCTGTATATCCGGGTCACTTCAGAGCCATAGATCGTTCACACTGGAGTCTGATGGAAATCGTATTTCAAATGTAATGTGAACGATCACACAAAAAAATCAGAATTGAGCTTTAAGAACTGCAGTGTGAACATAGCCAGAGTCTCTTCAAAAATACAGTAAACATTACCTCATCATGGTCAGCCATGATTATTGTTTACATCTGAATTCATTTGCCTGGAACCCAATGAGGTTGGAACTCATACATTTCGAGTGCGATAAGCCTGACTTAGCAGTTTTCTGGAATGCAGGGCTGGTGCGCTCTTCATCCACACCTGCAGCACATCGTCCAATCAACCCACCTGCTCTCCCGCATAAAGCCTACCTGCTTCCACAACTTGTTGCTAGATCGTCCGTTTACCCCCAACGTGGTATTCTGCTTTTGCTCCTTTATCTGAAGTGTGTTTTGTTTTTTTTGTTTTTTTACTGATGAGCTTTTTTTTCACTACCTTTGTCTCTCTATGCAGACTACCACACTCCTGTCCACATTCTGCCAAAACCCAGTTCCTCCAGGCATCAGGACGAGCTCGTTACCTGCAACGTGCTCTTCAGCTCCCCACCTGCAACTTTTGGATAAAACTACACTTTGTGTAATAAACCTCTTGGCTTTGAAACCACCCTTTGGATCCATGTTTGTGATCTCTTGTGGGTGTCAGCCTCCTACAATCTTTATGACAAAGTTGTTGTTTTTCAGATTAACCCTTAAACTGCCTGTATAATGTCTGTTGATTTTTGTACTCATTTCATTCCTTTCTTGTTCAGTTTTGTTTTATTGCTTATATTTTTACTTCAATTTTGTGCATTTTCTTATTTTGTTTAAGTTAATTTTGCTGCAAATTTGAAGCTAATTTTTCATATATTCATATTTTTTTGTTTTTGTTCATGTTATTGCTTATTTTGTTCATTTTGTTGCTTACTTTGCTCATATTAAGTTGCGTACATGAAAGAAGCAGTGAAAGGCTTACCTGACTGAACTTTTAAAAATGCAAATAATTTACTTGCACATTGTGAGTTGGAATGAAACACCATTTTTAAAATCACACAGTGTACCCCAGTTTATGAAGGCAGCAACATTCTGCGAGACTGTGCTCATTTCACATAAACAGTGATTTAAAAATAAAAATATGTGGAAATAAGTCAATGCCATTGCACCCTGAAGTCATTTTCCACAACTGAATTATCTATAATTGCTGATGTTTTCATGAATTTGCAGCGCCCACTGCTGTGTTGGAAGCCCTGATCTGGCTGCAAGATGATGATGAAACTTAGTAGATGCTGCATCCTGATAAAACAAACATGTAATTTATTCATAGATTTGCATCAGGTCATTAAGCAAGCTGCTGATAAAGACACATCCCTGCTATTCACAGCAGGAAGTAAAAAATGCTCCTTGTAAATTTGTAGTCATTATGTGTTTTATGAATTGAAACATTTCCTTCAGCTGCTCTATTTTGCTTCACCTGCATTCTCCATCCTGCCCTTTTTCCTGGTGCCCGAGAAAGTAATTGTGGAAAGTACAGTAAGTGTTTTGTGCTAAAGTGGAAACAAATCATTGAGTTGCAGAAAAGCAGGCAGACTAAAGTGACTTCTATCAGCAGTGACCACACCATATTACCCTTAAACTCCACAGCAGATGAAATACTTAGCAGCTTCTGAGCATCCTCAGGTTCAGTGTCGGAGCTACGGCACAGCAGAGTTTTTTTCCCAAGGCCAACATACGGACGCTCGACGCCTGCAGAACAGCCGTGACACATTCTTGAATGGTTTTTCATGCTCTCGTAGCTCTGTAACCTTCACCTCTAAGACAGCCTGAGGAGGAAGGATAGTGTTTCATCTTAACAGCAGAGAGTTCAACGATGTGCCAACAAAAAAAAAAATCAAAAGCCGCAGAATCAGAGCACGTGCACACCTGTCTGATATCGACTCAAAAGCACCGGGTTCAAATATGCAAGTTAGGAAATGACAAGCGGGGATGTTTATTGTTAAAACAGATGACAAGGCATTTCTGATCTATGTTTATATCCATGACCAATATGGACATGTCACTACCTTGGAGAGCACCGTGTTCCCTCCACGACAGATACTGTAGGTATACATCAGAGGAGGGTACTACTCAAGTATATTTACCATGCAGTTTTTTTTCTTTTATTCTATACTCCTGAGAGTAGTCTAAGTCAGATACACTTGGCATGAAAAAAATGTACGTCTACTCAGTTACATGTAGCCACAGATCAATGAGTAAAAAATCTGAAAGTGTAAACATTTATGAAATAATCAATTTAATTAAAAAAGACATAAATTGTCAATTGGACTATCCAATATGAATAAACTAAACAACAAAATGTGCAAAAACAAATCACGAGAAGTAATAAAAAGAACAAAAATGAGCAGAATTAGCAAAATAATTCAACAAATCAAGAAAACGGAAGTAAATTATTCAATTATGGTACATAATAAGCACAGGTGACCAAAACAAGTAAAAATGATCAAAATAATCAAGCAAATCAACAAAAACTGAACAAACAGTAAACTATGCAAGAAAATGAGTAAAAAAACAACAACAACAACAAAAATACCCAATTAAGATGAAAAAACAAGCAAAATACTACCTGAGTAGCTTTTTATTTAAGATACTCTTTTCAAGTACTGATGATTGGAAATACTTCTACGTGAGTCGGTAAAATTGTAAAGTAACAATACTTTTGAGTACTGTTTCTGTTTATTCTACACACCTTGGATATACATTCACTACCAATCAAAAGTTTTGGCACACGTTGTCCAGTGGTATGTATTTATTTGAATTATTTCAGCAATGTCCGTAAATGCTGAAGACACAATTAATTTATGTAATTTCTTCTTGTTTGTTGTAATCAGACAAGAGTATAAGTAGATGTTGTTGCCATGACACTTGCAGTCTTCCTCAGAAGCGTCATCTGCTCACTGTGACGTGTCTCATCAGCTGTTCTTCCTGACGGACCTGACAGATCCAGCAGACTGGCCACCTACTGAATTGCCAATGCATTGCATTTATTTTATTGTATACAGTACATTAAGTTTAGAAGGGAAAACAAATCCACTGATGAATTAAGGCCAAGAAAACATACGTATGTATCAATTATGATACATTAGGCTTTAAAGGGTTTTAACCCTTGCCAAGACACACCTGTGAACTGAAAAGCATTCCAGCTGACTACCTGGTGAGTCTGATGAGAACATGTCAGGAGTGTACAAAGCTGTCATCAAATCCAACATGTTTCTTCTTTGGACTAAAAATCTAACAAAACAAAAAAAACATAGTGGATTGATGACCACCTTTTTGTTTTCTACATAATTCCATATGTGTTCTTTCCCAGTTTGGATGTCTTCAGTATTAACAGACAATGTTGAAAATAACATCCAGACATTTGACGTCAAACACGTCAAAGCCTGTTAGTGGAGGTATAATAATAATAATAATAATAAGGATGTGTGGAAAATCTAGTATGGAAACATCTAGTTTCCATACTATAATGGGTATGGACAAACTGAGAGCTTATCTATGTTGTTCTATGCAACTATGCGTGCCGAGGTCAAATCTATTTATACAGCACATTTACAACAATTCATGCTGCCTGAAGTGCTTTACAGGCTAAAATACAAATGAAACAATAAACTGTGTAAAGTACAGTCTCAGTCATTATGTTCTCCATTACTATTGTAGCTTTTTTACCCCAGTCCTATATCTGTATAATAGGTACAGGGAAATACAGGGACCAGAAACATGGGGCTGACCCTGGACACATGCTGTGTCATCTTCTTGGATAACAGTGCATTTCCATATTTTCTTCCAGTGTATAGCGAAGTTGCTTTAAGATAATGTTCTAAAAAATAATATATCACACAGCATGCTTTACAATTTGACAGTTCTGTTTGTTATAATGTACTAAAAACAATTCATCTGATGTATAATATCATAGAAAATACAGAAACGGTCCCGCTGTACGTACATTAAACAGAAAACCATCTCATTTGGATACAAATTGCATTTAGAGTGTCTGAATGGATATTTTTCTGATTGATGACAACATGCCCTTTGATATAATAAAGCTCATTTGGGTGTGAAATAAAACACATCATTTCTATGAGTCCACGAATCCTATCTACTGCTTCAGCGAGCTCCACTGCCAATGGAGCAGCTCTGGCTTTTCTCATTTCATCATATCACATAATAGGGCTTCAGTTCTGCTGCAGCTTTAGGTCTGAACTGCTTAAGCTAAAAAACCAACATTGAAATTCGATGTCAACGCTGATGCCAAGTGTCAGACGTTGCTCTTCAAGTGCACAGAAAGCAATAAATGTGGATCACCTGCTCTCGCCATAAAACAGACTGATAAGGTGAAGATTGTTATCTTTAATTGATTTTACTCCCATTTCGTCCTTGGAAAAAAAGAAGTAGGTAGAATTATTAAGCCTAGTGACATCGTGGAAGAGCAGTTCGGCAGTGGCATGACGTGTTACACTTTGTGTAATCAGAGTATGTGAAATAAAATGTTTTGATCTGCGTGGGAGGCGACAGCTCCTGGAAATGAATGTCTAACGTTGAATTGTTCTTTCAAGGTTATTACAGCCATTACAGTTGTATTTGTGCTGTTCAGTGTGCGGCCTGCACTGTCTCATAAAAACTCAACAGTCGATGAACCAGACTTCCGCCGTGTTTGTATAACATCCCCCTTTCCAGAGGAGTTGAGTCACTGTGTAAAACGTCAGTACAAGCAGAATGTGATGATTGCAGAAGACTAAAAACCACATATTTAATTGTAAAGACCTTACATCAATTTCTGAAGCTGTGAGCTTGAGAATCACACACCCATTTCAATTTGATACTAGTAACATGTTTCAAAAAAGTTGAGCCATGGTCATGTTTACGAGGTGTGTTGCATATCACCTCTTCTTTTAAGTGGAATTGAGGAGATCATTTGTTGTGATTTTGAAAATGAAATGTTTTCCCATTCTTGCTCGATGGAGGATTTTAGCTGCTCAACATTTTGAGGCATCCTTTGTCATATTTAACATGTCCTAATGCTCATATTTTCAATAGGTGACAAGTCAGGACTGCATCAGGCCAGTTCAGCACCAAGACTCTTATGGCACTTTTACTACAGAGCCATGCCAAGAAGGCCTTCTGTGAAAAAGATGGAATCTACTTGGCAGTATGTTGCTCCACACCCTCTAGATTAGGGCTATTTGTCCATTGCTATAAAGGCCTGACACGCTGCAAGTTTCCTTTCCAGCCTCTCACTGAAGCAGGTGTTTTCACTGAAAAGCAATCAGTGTGAAGAAATTCATTGAAATCATCTGCTGAAGAGACTGGTTAGAAATAAAAAGAGCAGTGTCTCGGCCCTTTGTGGCAATGGTTGAATACGCCTGCTCTAGACAGTGTTCAGCATTAAAGTTGCCTTCAAAGATTATCCATGCCATATGTATTAATCCACCATCCCCCATACCATCACAGATGCTGTATTGCAAAATTTATAATTTAGTTTCCTGGCCATTGCTCCCCATAAGGAGAAATCAGCACATGTTCATTTTTATCTACAAAGCTATACTGGGTAAATTATCATTGTAATTACCATATCTTTGTAATCTTCTTTCCCCTATAAATAATTGTTTTAACGATGACCTGGATGACAGAATCTTCACAGGCAGCTGTTTTTAACTCTTGCTTGTCCGAGTGGTTGATGTGTAGTTTTCCTCTTGACAAGCCAGTGTTCTCTTATTTCACTCCTTGGCGATGAAATATCTTCGGAAAACACTACAATTGCACAAACTTGGAACTTAGAAACAAATCCTCTCATCCCAGCACAGGAGACTTTGAGAAGACTAAGGGTGCTTCCACACCTACGGCATTTGGTCCGAATAAAGTGGACCAGAGTCCGGAGCACCAGCAAATTCGGTTCGCCTGGGCTGGTGTGAAAGCGGGCCAGTTTGATTTGGTCCAGACTAAAGAACCGTACCGAGACTGTCTTGTTTATTCATCAAATCAGTTCAAATCTGTGTTTTGCTCATGGACCTGAAAAAGTCCTGAGGAGAAATCAATATCAAAATGAATAGATACATCTGTTGTTAAAGATCATGTACAGTACTTCAGTATAAAACTCCACAGCAGCTACTAAACTGGCCTTAAGTGATATTATTTTGTCAGCTTCTGTTTCCAAGAGCAGTCGTGAACTTTTTAAAATAGAACTTGTTTTTCTATCTGTAAAACTGATTGTTCTTCCCTGTGACCTTTTGAACAAACAGGATTTCTGCAGCTGCAATGAGTGAGGGCATCAGCAAGAAACACTGTTAATTATTTATTCAGGACACTATTAGCAGCATACAATAACTGTTAATCACACTGAAATAGTGGTAAAGTGAAGACAATTTAGTTTTTTCACCAAATGGTTTGTGGATTATAAAAGTAACAAAGAAAGTATTCAGCTCTAAATAGTCGATATCCGCAACACAACAACATAACAGTGTAATTTAGTATGCAGCATGTCATCATTGTTGTCGGTCTCATTATGTCTAATTCATCGCATAAACACAGTGCTTCATAATAACTATTCTGAGAGCAAAAAATGTAGTGGTTGCAGCTCACAGGGTGGCAGCATGAACAGGCACTCTACACACCAGATGCACTCTCAAGTGAGAAGGGACATAATCAGTGAGATGTCCCTCCCCACACACTCTTTCAACTCTGCCATCTGGCTGATGCTACAGGTGGTTCGGGGAAAGTCAAGATATCGCAGTCATCACTTCTCTCCCCCAAGCGGTGTTAGTACTCATCTGTCACTGTTAATTTTCATTATCTATCATTTCAACAATGATGGCATAATAACAACAATGTCAAATGGGTGGTTATGGTTGACAAAAACAACTCAAGCTAAACATGTCAAACTAAACATGACTTTTAGAAATGCTAGGGTTTTTTTTTTCCTGACAACGACCTGACATAGAATTGCCAAAATTAAATCAGCTGAAGTCACTGTCATCAGAAACACAGACTTGTTACTGCAACACTTAACTCGTGATTGATCAGTTGTTTGTTCATGTGCATCTTTCAGATATTGTGATAAAGTGTAAAACATGACTAAGTTCAGAACTGGTGAGGAAACTATAATATTTCCAAGGATATTGATTATTTTTGTCTCATCCATGAAAAATATTTTTGATGATATTCAAACTGCTGTACTGTTTATTTAAGTCACGTGTAACGTAGCCTACAGCACCACCTCCTGTATTTAGTCCAAACCCATTTGTGGAAATGCATATATCATCTTCATCAGCAGTTTCCCCCCCGTCCACCTCCACCCTCTCTCTGGGGACCCCATGGTGTTCCCATGCCACCCAAAACACCTCTCCAGGGAGGCGTCCTGGAGGCATTTGGATGAGATGCTCAAGGCACCCTTACTGGCTCCTCTAGATGTGGAGAAGCAATGGTTTTACCCTGAGCTTTCCCCGGATGGGCAAGCTTCCACTCTAAAGGAGAGCCCAGCCAACCTGCAGACAAAACTCATTTCAACCACTGGTATCTGGGATCTGATTCTTTTGGTCATGACCCCAACCTTATGACCACAGGTGAGGGTAGCAACGGAGATCAATTGGTAAATAGACAGCTTTGTCTTTTGGCTCAGCTCCTTCACCAAAACTGACCGATACAACATCTGCATTACTGCAGACACTGCACCGATCCATCAGTCGTTCTCTTGCTCGATCCTCCCCTCACCTGTAAACAAGACACAAAGATACTTAAACTCCTCCATTCAGGGGAGGAACAGCCGCCTCCCCCACCCCCCAACCTGAAGGGGGCATTCCACTCTTTTCCAGATGAGAGCCATGGCCTCAGACTTGGAGGCTGCTTCATACTCCACTGTAAACTGCCCCAGATCAAGCAGTAGGTCATGGCTTGATGAAACCAACAGGACCACGCCATATGCAGAAGCAGCAATGTTACATCAATTTTTCTTTGTTGTAACTTGAAAATTTCATATTCACTTTAAATTTTATACAAACATGGCAATTGATGATTTATGCAAATCACAGACCTGATGTGATGTCAATCAACTGAACTTTGCTTCGGTAGTGCAATTGATGTGGGTCTAGTCTGGACTGGGGTTTGTCTCTGTCTCGTCCTCCCTTGGTCAAAGACTCAACTTGGTCTTGGTCTTGTGTTGTCCTCGATACATTCAGGTCTCAGTTGTGACTTGGCCTTGGATTAAGTGGTCTTGACCATGAAACAAGCTGCAACCTAATATCTGTTTAATACTGTCATATTTCTACAACCTTTTTAAAAGCAAAAAGTGATTTGGAGCCGAAACGAGAAGACGTAATATGCGTATACAATGTCCTTCAAAGGTCAAGTGTAGTATTCCACATTTGGTTCAAATTGGTTTCAGACTGGGAAGAGGTCCCGGGGAAGGCCCAAGACACACTGGAGGGACTATGTCTCTCGGCTGGCCTGGGATCACCTCGGGGTCCCCCCAGAAGAGCTGGATGATGTAGCTGGGGAGAGGGAAGTCTGGGATTCCCTGCTCAAGCTGCTGCCCCCGTGACCCGACCCCACGGATAAGCGGTAGAAGATGGATGGATGGATGGATGGTTTCA
The DNA here is from genome assembly GCA_029823295.1 of Pseudamia nigra. NCBI lineage: Eukaryota > Metazoa > Chordata > Actinopteri > Kurtiformes > Apogonidae > Pseudamia > Pseudamia nigra. The sequence continues at coordinate 1,042 of JAQQAE010004546.1, read as the reverse complement.
GACTGGAAGTAGACTTAAGGATGTCTAGTTTATTTAATTGCCTTTACTCAAACATGTTCCATTTGGATAGACGTTAGGTTTTAAATTTGCAGCATCTCAAAAATCTGGACAAAAATAAGTCGGCATATGTTTTGACTGAAAATGGACAAAATAAAGATATAATTACAGAAAAGAACTGAACAGTGAAGTGAAAAATATGGAAAATGACCAAATGTAGCAAAATAAAGAAAAAAATCTGCAAAATTAACAAACATGACACAAAATAGACAAAATAAGGATAATGAAAATGAACAAAATGAGAAGCAAAATGAAGAAATATGAACAAAATAATCAAAAAAATTAAAACTTTATTTTACCAGGAAGTCTCCCGAGAATATAATCTCTTTCTCAAGGAAGATCTGTCACAGAAAACACCAAACCACATAAAATTCACAACAAATACAAACATATGAAGGCAAGAGAAGATCAAGCCTACAGTAAGAGTAGCAAGTACACTCTTCAGATGCACTATCTTTTTAACAGAGTTTTGAATTCATCAGAGAGAAGATCTCTAAGCAGTAGTGTATTCTGATGGTTGTTCCATGACCAGGTGCAGAATAACACACTTGACAAAATAAGAAGTGTATTATTAAAAAAAAAAAAAAAGCCAACAAAACACTTCATAAAAAACCTACAAAATCTCTCTCAGGTCCATTGCTTGCATAATTATTGCACTTTGGAGGGCTGGATAGATGAATATGCATACAAATACATACATGATATATATATATAAATATGCATAAGACATATGTGCATGACAGATTTTATGTGAAATGTACCAAAATGGGTTGAACCTAATTTTTTCTTCTTCCGGCTTCAGAGAGAGCAGACGCGTTTCTATCTGCTCCCTGTCCCCGTTTCCCTGCTTGCTATGTCTGTCTGCGTGTTTTTTGTGCTCATTCTCTGTCGGAGTCTCCCCCCCAAAGAACTCAAAACAACATGGAATTGACCAGCTGGACCTCAATGAAATTGACACGCAGGAGACAGGTTGAGGGGAACCCAA
>JAQQAE010004545.1:0-18630 GCA_029823295.1 Pseudamia nigra | reverse complement strand
TAATAATAATAATAATAATAATAATAATAATAATAATAATAATAATAATAATAATAATAATAATAATGATGATGATGATGATGACGGATTGGATTTATATAGCACTTTTCAAGTCCCTTTCCCAAAGCACTGAGACTGAATCCATTATTCATGCCCTCTACATTCACTCCTGGTGGTGATAAACTACATCAGTAGCCACAGTTGCCCCGGGGCAGATTGACAGAAATGTGGCTGCCAATTTGCGCCAACGGCTTCTCCGACCACCGCCGAGCATTCATTCATTCATTCACATTCACACAAGGCACGGTGTGATGACGACCTGGCCGAGATGCTACATAAAGGCAGGTACAGGATGTAACAACATAGAAGACGCAGGAAATTAATAACATAAAAGATGCAACAAACTAACAACATGCATGAAAACAAAAGATACAAATGTACATATTTTCATCTGGTTTTATATCATGTACAATACTTACACTGACATATTCTAAAAGTAAGTTGCTAAAAACCAGTGCAATGTTCTCTGAGTATTATTTGTAGTGAATTTTTGAAGGCGAGTGGAATGAATGAGCTGACTTTTAGGGTGTGTTGCAGATGATTCCAGTCATTTTCAGGAGGCGACTGGAACGAGGAACGACCGAAGGAGGTTCGGACTTTGGAATCAGCAGATTGATGAAATTGCTCGAGCGTAGATTGTGACTGAAATTGTGAACAATGAATAATGACTGTAAATATGAGGGTTTGGCAGTGAGAGTTTTGTAAATGTACAGGAACCAGTGAGCTGCCTGACGACAACTTTTGAATGTGTGTTTTTTTTCAATTCACAGGCAAGTTAATTGCTTTTGATTGTAATTACTGTACTTCTGATCATTAATGAAAATAGTGGTGTTCAAGTGCAGTTTGTTTTTTACCTTTGGCAAGGGGCGAGGAGGGGGCGGGACAACCACATAAGTAATGATGATTGGCTAAGGTGTCAATTTTATAGTAAGCCAAAGAGACTTTCTCTCTTTGAAATAAAAGGCAAGACTATACAGTATAAGTGAAATGTGCATTATGTCCAGGAACAAAGTGCTTCTCCACACATGTAACCAATTCAAATCTCATGAAGCACCTTTCACCGTCACACACTTCTACTAAACTAGTGTCCAACAGAACAAACCCAGGTGTGGCTAATGGCAGCTCCACTAACAACACAGACATGTCATCAGGGCTGGACATGAACTTTGTTGCTCACCAGCCACTGTGGCCAGTCATTTTCCAGAGTTACTATCCACTCAGCCTTTTCACTCGCCACAATTTTGTTGTTGGAGAATGATGTTTAACTCTAGAACCGCCAGCATTCAGTGTCCCTACAGGCTCCAGGACTGTCAGAAATAATTCCAATGGCTGGGTACAGAAAGCAGCTCTTCATGTGGAAAAATTTGTGTTGCTGTTTTGTCTGTCTGTCTGTCATATTTTGTCTGTGTGCATCTGCGTGGGATGGAGGATGGGGTGTGGGTGTGATGTTTCTGCTAGGTACTTAGAAACTGTTGATTGATTGATTGATTGATTGATTGATTGAAATACATGACAGGTTTGTGCTGTGACAGACCAAATACTTCCTTCTGAGATATGTGAAACATATTAATCAGAACCTATCTTAATAAAACCGTTGAAAAACAAAATGATATAGCACCACCTGGTTCAACTAGGAATAAACACACACCAAAACCTTCGACACACAGCTGGGACAAAAGCTCTCAGTATTATTGGATTGATGATATTGTCATTATTTTCATCCTTTCTGACTTTGTGTTCGTGTATGGAATTGTTATAATCATCATATTATAATAGATCTTTTATCATTACACCTGTGCACGATGTGAACAGTGTCACGGAGACGGCTCACATTTTTGGGAGTGGATTATAATTCTGTGTTCATGGAAGTAACTTCAGATATTTTACATATACTAAATCTACCCCCCCGTCTCAGGTCTTGTAAAAGTGCCAAAGCCTCTTCCACATTATAGATTACTTATTTTTATCTCTATCCATGTTTGTTCCACCCCCTCCTCTTTCACTTTCTCTCCCAGGTCAGCATATACTACAGTGTAATTCTATAAGGGTTATTCCATGCCAACTCAACCAATGCTGAGGAAAGTTCTATGGGCACCATCTCAGATTTTGCTCAATATTTAATGAGATATGCAGTACCTCTATGGGAACAATGAAAAATCCACAAGTTTCAGGCCAAAATTCTCAGCGGTTTAGATTTTATGGTCCTACGTTTTACTTTTGTCAAGTTACAGGCATCTCAAAACTGGATTTTGGTTGGGGTTGAATATGTATTTGCGTTGAATATATATTTTTCATTTTTTGATCGTCCACTATGAGGTCCCCTATTGATCAAGACCTCAAATTTCACTTCAAGAATCTATGAATAAAAGGAAAATATCTTCAATCAAACCAAAAATAATGGTTTCAGAGGGCACTGAAAATGGTCCCAACTCAGAAAATACTTTTTCGGGGGGTAGTTGACCATGTACTGTAGGTGTACCCCAGAGTAATAAAACTTTGACCATGTCTGATGTGAATTACAGACAACACGCAACCTAGCTCCTTCTTATTAACCTATTGGGGAAGAACTGTTTACTGCTTTATTTATTTCAATGGCTTGGTACATACGGTATAATCCATTTTTCTTATAGTTTGACAGGTGTTTTGTTTAATAAAATATTTAGTAGAAATAATTTCTGGTGTGACTAAAACACTTGACACTGTTACTGACATTTTCATTCATACTGGATTTCAGTTAATATTTTCAGACTAGTCAAAAGCATAACTGTTGGGATATCATTAAACTGCTTATGTATTGTCTGTTTTTATTTATTAACATCTTAACTGTGATTGTATAAACCTCTTCTCCAGCTGCTGCCAACAACCTGGCTCATTTCTAATTTCACATTTTTGGAAAACAAGCTGCGTCTGTTTGGAAGAGATATTGGCAAAACTTCTGCTAATATAATTTGGAGACATTTATCTGTAACCAATGGATCCAAAATAAAACATGACAGCGTGCTGCAACGCACTGCTTTATTTACATGGCTGGGATCATATTTTATTTGTGTTGAGACTGGCCTAGGTTTAGTTCACATGCGCCACACTACTCTGTTTTAGGCTACTTTTGTTACCTAAAACAGGTAAACTTTACGGGTGCTGTTCACTACTGTGTTCTTTTTTTGGGTTAGTCACATTTAGGATAATCACCATAGGTTTCTTTGTTCTTTTGTCATATCATTGAGATTAGCCGTTAGCTTCAGATAGACTCAGTTTTAGCGAGTTCTCCTTTTGTTGTATTTCTTTCATTGGTTTGAGCTGCACCACTGTGGCCTGTCAATTTTTACCTATACATTTTTCCATCAGGTTTTATGTTCCTCCACTTTCCCCTAGCGAGCTGAGGATGTAACATAGCCTGAAGATGCAAGGATTATGGTGCAAGGACTGTAACTTTAACAACAGCACAGAGAGGCACAGAAGACATGCACGATGTACAAAACATAAACTTGAAAGCCCATTAGGCTGGAACCTTTATGGGTTGACACCCAGAGTTTCTTGTACCACTGTAACAACCCCATCCAAGTGTTTGCCCACCTTAACCAGTGCAAAAAAAGAAAAAGAATGTTCACATTGCACTTGGCAAAATGGAAATGTTCTGTGGTCACATGAATGCCTCGGACCATTTTAAATGAGCTTTGGTCCAGAGCAGATGGCACTGTTTCTGCATCATGTTCATATACAGTATGAAGCTATGCATTATTTGAATAGCTTAGTATTGAATACCCAATAACAAGGTACATTTATACATGGCACTAGGCCTAGTTTAATGGTTGGCATGCATCAAGACTATGGTACTGTAGTTGTGCCATGGACTGGTTTTTGTTTCTGTCGCTAGGAGAGTGACACTGGAGTGATCTTTCCGGGGCACAAGCCTGGGCAAAGGTTATGGAGATCCTGGGGTGCCCAGTCGTCAGAATCCCCCCCTCGGCTTTGCTGGCAGTATGAAACGGAAAGGACGAGCCGATACAGTTGGTGTCAGGGCAGCTGCAGGAGTGGCCTGAAGGCATCACCATGTTCAACCAACCGCCTTTGGGGCTCCACTGCAGATTTTCAGTCAGGGTTTATTCCCTTGCCTTTTCCAAACCAATGGCAAGGCAGATGGCAATGGCACTTGTATCCCTTAATGAGGGGCCCTAACCAGGTAATGAGGGCCAGAGCCAGCAGAGTCCGGGTCTCGCGTAGGCAGGGTTGACACTCCCTGAAGTAGCACCATTGGGCTACCTGCTACTAGGCCCAGTTTAATATCAAACACAATTTTTTACAATACATACTGCATATTGGGGGATACCTGCTCCATCTCTCCACTAGTTTGGGGGTCCTTAGATTAGACAAGACTTTATTTATCCCACACTAGGGAAATTCCGTTGTAATAGCAGCATACAGGGTTGACACGTAGAATAAATAAAATGAATAGGATCATTTACAGATGGGATTATTTACACCATAATGGTTAAAGTGCAGAGAAAAGCAGGCTTATATTTAAAATTGCACAGCTCAACTGAGCAAGAGCAGAGTGTCACATGAATATGAATGAGTATTTGGGTGTTTCTGAGTGTGGAGTGTATACTGCCATATGATATCACTGTGTGGAGTTGTGCAGGCTGATGGCTGTGGGGAGGAATGACCTGTGGTAGCGCTCCTTCCTGCACTGTGGATGTAAGTGCCCTGCTCATATTAAAAGACCTCAGTCTCGGTAGGTTAGCCTGAAAAACATTGAAAACCCCTGCTTTAGACCATCACTTGTCTTTTGCAAAGGAGGGGGAGGGGGGGTTCTCAAGAACTTCAAATGCGTTCCCACACGTAGTCACCAAAACCATCAAATGCTATGATGAAACCGCCTCTCGTCATAGGACGTATGTGTTCTTACATCCCTCTTCTTTCACAGTTTGCATGTCGTCAATATTAATGTAAAATGTTGAAAATGTTGAATAATAAAGAAAATAAATTAATAAAAAAAGAACTGACAGACTCAGTCTTGCCCTGGTCTTAGTGATGACTTGGTCTTGGTTGAGGTGCACAACACTAATTTATACATGTAAACATGCTACTAAAGACTTTGGGTTGTAGTTGAACACCAAACTGCTAGTGGCCTACTTAATGACACTTAAAAATAGCCATTTTAATTTAACTAAATTATATTTTGTCAAAGAATCTTAGAGGCCTGAGTAACACATCAGTGACAGACGACAAACTAAGAATAAAAGAACATGAACTTATGAACTGTAGAACAACAACAAAAAAAAATCACCTTTTTTTCCATTTGTATAGTGCTGATGATAATTAACAGGTCAAATGCAGAAACAGCAGAAAGGCAGCCAAGAGAAATCAAACAAAATGTCAGTCCTCACCAGTTGTTGCTATCTTGGCAATTCCAAGACAGCGACTGAGATGTGCATCTGTAAATGAAAGTGGAGATAAATAATTCCCTGAGCCAGACTCCCACGGAGAATTAATTAAGTCAGACATGACAACATGACTGGGAACACGTAAAACAGAAAATTCATTCAAATGAGTCACACGGAAATGCAAAACATCAAGAGCACACACACCGATTCGATCCTTAGCAGCTTTGTTGTCTCTTTTAACCTCAATCTACAAGGTATAAACTACATCAGGTCAAGGTCCATTCACCATTCATACATTAATGCCACACAATTATTCAGATGTCATCACTGCGACTGTCATCACACCTGTCATTTTTCTGCTGAGGGTATATGGTACCTCTGCGGACCCACTGCTGAATGATGTATCACCTGTCGACTTAAAAATCTCCACCAGTTCCATCACACACTCTCCCTCACCTTGGAACAGCGGAGCAGAGGTGCACAGGTGTGGTAACGTATAAGAATTCATGTTCCCCTCCCCTCCCACTGTATCTGAGCACAGTGCTGCCCTGGCACCTGTCATCTCCAGTATGTCAAATTTCATTAGTGGTGGGATTTGCAGGACTCCTTGCTGCACAGCAGGCAGTCGGTGGCCTGGGATTTGAACATCCACCGTCCTCTCGTCGTCCCCCTGTGGGCCACTGGGATGCTCAGCAAAGCTTCATCCCCGCTTTGACCTACCTCCTTTGCATAATAACACCGCTGCAACCCCATTATACGCCACTGTCAGACATTAAAGACAATGACGGCATTGCCACGTTGCCCAGTCACACACTACAACCAGCGTCATAACCTGCAGCTTTGATTTGACTCTGATTGATTTTGAAGCTGTCTTTCACTAAACGGGATTGTTACTTCATAAACATAACAACTCAAGTAGCAGTATCTCTTTATAAAAATATTTATATACAGTATATATGTATCATCTTCTGTGTTTCAGTTTGCTTTATTTTAAATATTCTTCATTTCTACCAACTTTAGCCATTAAATTTTTTTTGTTGATTATTTTGGACATTTTTACTTTAAAATTTTGGGAATAATTCCACTCATTTTGTTAATTTTGTTAACATTTTGTTATATTTATTTCATTAACTCTTGCTTCATTTTGATTTTTTTCCCCCATTTTGTTCATTTTGTCAACATTTTTAAAAATTATTTTGCTAATTTTGATTTGTAACATCTTCTATATGATTTTGGCTAGTTATATTTTACTTTTAGTTCACTTTTATTGATATTTTTGTTTGCTTTGCTAATTTATTGATTATAATTTGTCCTTATTTTGTCGAGTACATTTTCTGTTTTGGTCATTTTGTTGGTATTTTGTTGAATATTTTGCTTGTTTTGTTAATTTTTAAACATTTTACTTTAACATTCTGTACATAGTATCACTAGTTGTATTAGTTTTGCTTATTTTGCTAATTTTGTTTATGTTTTTAATATTTTGGAAATGCATTTTGTTGTTTTTTTTCTTTGTTGATTTTTTTTACTAATTGGTTAATAAATTATTGATTGTCCTTATTTTTGCTTATTTTGTTCATATTTTGTTGATTACATTGTCTTTTTTGTCATTTTGTTGGTGTTATTATGTTGTTATTGTTATGTTTTAGTTATTTTAAAAAAATGTTGATTATTTTGCAATTTTTTTCATTGTGTTAATTAGTTGATGCTTTGTTGAATATTTAGATAATTTTGTTCAGCTTGTTAATAACTGAATGAAATAAGTCTCATATTTACATATTTAGGTAATATTTTGTTGATTACATTGTTTTGTTTTTTCATTCTGCTGGGATTTTGTTAATTTATTTAGATTTTTTAAAAAGTAATTATTTATCTTTTTAAAATTGTTAACTATTTTGCAAATTTTGTTAAGGTTTTTAATGTTTTATATATTCATATATATATAGCCATATATATATAGCCATTTTCTATTTACTTTTTTGATATTGTTGATTATTTGCTGGGTTTGTTAATAATTTATTGATTCCTCTCCTAATTTTCTCTTATTTATTTGACATTTTGATGCTTACATTGGTTTTTGGTCATTCTATTGATATTTTGGTTTTTTTTTTGCTAATCTTTGCTTTTTTGACATTCTTACAAATCAACATTGATGTGTAAAAAAATTACTTGTGTGGCCAAATGTCACTGAGTAGAAATACTTTTTTAAAGAATCGATACTGTACCCACGTCTGATTAACAACCACATCTATGAATTCTTTGCAATGCAAATCTATGTTGAAATCCCTCTACAGTGTCTATGCACATAAAATTCATACTAAGCAGGAGAGGGGAGAGGTAGACATAAGCGAAAAGATAATGAGGAGGCGATTTCAAGGTGAGATGGGTTTTCAACCTCATCTCATGGTGATTACTGTTCACTCAGTTGTCATGGCAACAGCCTATTGTTGTTTTCTTTGTGTGTGAGCGCAGTGTTTTTCTTGTTCAGTGATACAAAGTGTAGAACATTGCCTTCTGTGAAACTATTCAATTATGAGCTTTCTTTAGCATTTTTCAAGTACATGTACATCTACTGGTCCTGATCCGCTTCAGTCCGTTATCATGAAGGGAGCAAAATGGCTTCGTGAAGTGATTTCGGAAGACTGGGATCTAAAGTAATATTCAAAAACGATGTCACCTAATACCTTTCAATACACACTCACTGGCTACTTTATTAAGTACACTTGTGAATGTAAACATGTACACAGCCCATCACGTGGCAGCCTATAGGCATGAAGACACAGAATTATGTGTATGGAAAATAAGAATTTAATTTGGAGCTTTAGAAATCAAGGACACCAGTTATTTTATTTTTTTATTTATTACTTTGGGTGGAGAAGAATGGCAACACTGTATACTTCCTGACAACAAAGAGGGGATGGCGTACAGGAAGTGATGCCAATCCCAGGGTCTTGCAGCGTTTGATGGCACGGGACTGGCTCGACTTGATGTGCAAGATTTCCAGCCCAGCAACTGGTTGGTGCTGAGCAGGGGGTCAGCATGCAGCCCCCACATGCCCCGACTCTAGGGCAGCACTGTGGGTGTGGTGCTCTAGGGCAGGGGACCCTGGGGGTCCGTGGCTTTGTAAGTTTCAATTTCTAATCAGACCTGCCCTGAATCGGTTTGTAGTGAGGAAAAAGCTCGTGACAGAGGAGGAAGTCGAACAAGACTCTGCTGCATGTGTATAGCCCTGACACAGATAAAGCATTAATAGCAAGTTTAAATATATTATTTCATGTTTACAGTGAAATTTAATTTGTTTTATGCACATCTTTTGTTAATTCATAATTTCAGTCAGCTGAAATTTAAAACGGTCAAACCAGGTTAGCTATGTACTGAGAGTAAAGGGACATCGTCTTTACCTTTAAGAAAATGTACAGTACTATCCCTTTAAGAGAGCCATAGTCACACACACTGTGTGAATAGCAAAAAACAATTTATGTCTGTCCTAAGCTGTGGACTTTGTTTTTCTTTTATTAAGAGTTGCACAACCAAGATGGATGTGTGTTTACTTGCAACACATGCTGTTCAGACAATGCTTCGACTTCACAGGAAACAGAAAAATGTAAGAGGAAGAGGGAAAAAAAAGACAATACAGCGAGGACTACATCAACCATGGATTTACATTCACTCCTTACCAACAAGATCAGGAGGCACCACTGTGTTTTGTGAGCTCGATGCTTCTTTTAAATGAAGCCATGAACCCTCAAAACTGTTGCAACATATGGAGACACATCACAGTTTTTTGAAGGCCAAGCCCAGTACTGTATGTATGTGAGATGTTACATAATTTCAAAGGTCAGCAGACACTAATGAGAGACTGCAAAAGTGAGGCAAAATGCACTCATACAATTGCAGAGCAACTGATTTTGCCAGCAGCTAATGATGTGTAAAATCAAGATAGGTGAAGAATGCACAAACAAATTAAAATGCATCCCCTTGTCAGACAGCACAGTGGGATGGTGAATTGTGGAAATGGCCAGTGATGTGAAAGAGCAGCTGATAGACAAACTTAAATCGGTTCAAGGATTCTCAAATCGAATTGAGTCCACTGATATCACCAATGGTGCACAGCTGCTGGGTTTTGCCCGATAAGAGGACAAGAATTTCTTTTTTCAAACCACTGTCAAGGTGAACGACAGGTGCAGAGATTGTTATAGTGCTTGATGACTTTTTCAAAGATCACGACATTTCATGGCAGAAGTCTGTGGCTTTATGTAAACCATGAACAGCAGCCAAACTGGCCTGGTTGTGCAAGCGCGGTAATAAGCCCTTGGGATAATTTGGACACATTGCACGATTCACCACGAGCCTCTAGCTTCCAAAGGGCTAAGTGTTGAACTCAACAATGTGTTTGATTCTGTTGTAAAGACTCTAAGCCTCCATAAAACGAAAGGCATTAAACACCGGCCTGTTGCATCCCTTTGTCGAGGCTTGGGAAGTGAACACACCACTCAAAGTGGACTTGGCCGTCCTGCACTGGCTCGGTGCTCTCGTGAGTGTTTGACCTGCAAGATGCTGTCCATGATTTCCTATTTCTTAGCCATGATGAACTGGCTTCTAGCTTCAGCGACAGGAGTACTTCTTTTACTCTGAGTGGCATTGTGACAGCGAACGGGTCCTCCTCCCATTCAGTGATGATGCAGCAGCTTCAAGCCTGACCAGCTCATTGAGATGCCCCCTGCTCTGTTCAGAGGCACATGTGTAACACACAACCCCTTGGGAAGGTCTGGAAAAGTTGAATTTTCAGAGTTTTCAGCAAAAGCAGTGAAGTGTTTTTTTTTACCTTTTTGCAACTACATACTGTATATCTGTGTGGATTTTCCACTCTAGTGTACCTGAAGAGACTGGGCAGGACTGGAGCCAGAGAATGATATGAGACTGTCTGCCACTATCCTGCCAAGAATAGAGAGACTGTGCCCAAAAGTCGCAATACCAGAAAAGTAAAACCCTAATCTCAACATCCGTCCTCATACTGAAAAGATGGGGTCCCCAGGTTGCTTCTTGGTCAGGAAGGGGGTCCCTGGATCAAAACGGTTTGAAAACCCCTGGTCTAGGGTGTCAGGACATTAAATGTGGCCCAGTTTTCTACAGCGAGTGGCCCTAACACAAGTACTAATGTTACTACCTGATGATGAATGATGAATCAGCCAAAATGACACAAAACCCAATCAAGGTGTGTGCACAAAACCCACTAAAGCAGGTACCGTATTGAAACAAAGTGGATTGCCCCCTAAAGTAACCTCCCACTCAGACATCAAACAAGAAGCAGTCAAGTGACTGTACCATCAAGTCCTATAAGCTCTAATGTTTGCTTGCTTTGGTGAATCATATTGTGAAAAAATACATACCTGGAAAGCACTGGGAGAGCAGACCTCCACCAAGGACGCTCGGTTTCTCTTCATGGCGTGTGGTTTTTCTTCCATCGACTGGACTGGACATTTGTTTGAAGATGTTTCACCACCCATCCAGGAAGCTTCTTCAGTTTCTCTTCATGAGAAACAGTATTTGAACAATGGTGGTTTCCTTCTGGATCTAGCTCAGTAGATCTTGAAATAATAGAATCCGTGGGCACATTACTGAATCAGCAGACTTTCCACTACAATCTGGGGTAAATATGTCTAGATTTATTTGATAGCTTACACTAGGTATTTTTCCTCAACCCCTGTAAGTATAAGCATTCTTGATCACTATATCCAGAATATTACTGTATCTTAATCAAATTTTGTGGTTTTTTATTGTGGTGTTATACAGAGAAATGTTACATTTGGCCTTATCGCACCTTAATGAAGAATATTTTAAAAAGTTCCTGGATCCAGACAATGATCCAGATCACTCCCAGAACCTAATTGATTGGTCTTTGTGCCATTTCTGACCTATCCTGAAAATTTCCATCCAAATCTGTTCATTACTTTTTGAGTTATGATGTGAACAAACAACCAAATAAATAAACGAACGCCACAAAAACAAACTCCTTGGTGGAGGTAAATATCCATTTTCTCATGCCCCAGCACACACTGTTTAATGTAATGAGTTGTTGTCATGTAAAGAGGAAGGAAAGCGTGAGCGGAAGGAGACGGATCATTTCTATAGTTCGTCTTTGTCTCCCTTTGGCTGCATGTCTGAAGCAGGAAACAAACCCTGTTATCGATTTAAACTTGTCTCCTACTGATTTCAGATAGAAATCAATATGCCCAAGTTCCTCATTTCTCCAAAGTGAAAGTGAGCACTCCTCTGATAAATGACAAAGATTGATGACAGAGACATTTTTGTAGATATTGAAAGAAAGCCTCAACCCATAAATATTTAATATTATTGAGAGTCCTTCTGATGAATCAGAATCTTTGATGGAGTGTCTTATTTCTTGCTTTGTTCCGTATATTATACAAAAGTGGGCCGTGCAGCAGTGACCAGCATGCGCCTTGAGTTCCATCACTGGAATAGAGCAGCAGTCAAAGCATATTTGTGTGATTTGAAAAAGAGGTTGTGGATTACAGTCTAATTTAAATTCAGAAGAAAGGACATTAAATTAGTTCAGGGGCCACCTCCAAGGTCTTCTATTGCGTCTTATTATTTACTACCTGCTCACTTTATCTGTCAGCTGGAAGCAGAGTTATTGCACCCAACTCTAAGTGCTGCCCAGCCCGGCACTGTAAAGCACCGTCTTTGACTCCGAGTACCGAGCCAAATATCTTCCATCACAGACGCTGGCATAAAACTGATTACAGTTGTTCTCCTGAAGCTTCATAAAACTGTTACAACAGAGCTAACAGAGAAGCTGAGGGACGCATGAGGTGGAAATATGACAATAAAAAATAATGTTTGTCAAGGGTTACATTATAAAGACAATGACATATCCTAGCAGGCTACGTTAAAGCTTAAAAACCTGCCACATGGACACTCAACTTTGCAGTTATGGCTGTTTTTCTCAAGTGGCCCATTTTTGTTAGATGCCCTTGAGAGGCTGACCTTGGGGCTGGATGTTGGAGGCTGGCTCCAGCTGTTCCAGCAGAGTTTATCTCAGGCCATAATTACCAATGACAGTGTCTCAGGGAGGAAGTTGTCTCCTTGACAGATAGACAGCAAAACACAGCCGACGGGACAATAACGGCTGAAGCCTTTTTAGAGCTAAAGAGAGAAAAATATGATGAGACCCTTCTGGAAAGAGAAGGCTGTGGGACAGTGAACATACCATATGCATTCAGGGAAATCCTCTCATCCAGTAAAACATGCAGATTTCCAAATCATAACTGCAGTTCCAGGTGGAGGCTGAGGCTTTAGACAGGCAGCAGCTGAGTCATCACATATGTGCGTGCTGTGGAGGATTTCAATTTGCTGAGAAGATTGAAACACAGCTGAAGGCCTCACAGATTAACTCCTACTATCCATCTAGAGAAAAGTACTGTTACATTCTGCTATTTGACTCTCGTTCTTATTTTGTGAACTCTCCATTTGTTCAGCACGTGGGAAAAGCAGTTATGTTTCCACCCAAGGCCAAAGGCTGGTGGATATCAAACAAATGCATGCAGATGATAAATTATTAACACCTCAGGAGGAATGCTGTGTAAATGAATGCCTTTCCGAGGGAGAGTGCACAGTTCACCTTCTTATTACTTATGTGTAAAGATGGTTCACACCGACCAAGAGGCATATCTTTGGAAACTTTACCAACTTTATTATGCAGTTGTTCTCCTGTAAATATTTTGCACTTTTCCACAATCACACTTGTTTTGTACACTGTAAGCAGATTAGTAAAACAGGTGCATCAGCATATAAGATGTATAGTGGAGATACAGATGTTCCCGCTTTCACAGGCTAATATCTCCTCAGGGCTTCTGCAACAACTTTGTTTCTGTGATGGATAGATGCATGGCGAAAGAAATCATTACTTAAACGGGACACTTAAATCGAAAACAGTGTGGTTTGTTAGATTCACACACAGGCACACACATACTTTAAATCTTACCAGTTTGCATCTGATGCAGTTGAAATTACATTTTCAGCAAATACTGTTTGATTTGGAGATTTCAAGAGCTTGGGCCATGGAAGAACCCATAAAATTTTGTGGATAAAAAAATTTCTTAAGCGCATTCCAAAACATTGCGAGATACTGCATTTTGTGACATTATGGATAAATCCACTTAGGGTCCACAGTGTAGTGATTTCGATGTGTTGACAAGAACAGGTAGGTGGAATCAATTTAGCAGATACAGTTCAAGGTTCTTTACTGAAGTAAATTCTCAAAAAATACAAAAATATAGGCAGCAGATACAAAGGGGGTGAGGCTGTAGCATGGTCCAGGTTACGTAAAGCTAAGTTCATTCACACAGTTGACAAACACATGAGGAAAAGAGCTGGAACTTTTGAACTGAAGAAGTGGGAAGAGAGAAGTGGAAGATGCAGACGAAATACACTGGGGAATGGAAGACGGGTCCAGTATAACACATCACAGCTGCAGGAAGTGAATCTGAAATGACAAGTTAGACACATACCAAAATAAAACAGGACATACAAATAAAACAAAAACATGACCTAGGGCTCAGCAGGTCCTACCATATGTGCTTGACATGTTGGGGACCAGAGTCCAACTTCTGGCCAGGAAGCATTTTCATGTGGCGTTTGCATGTTCACCCTCACCTTTGCACGTCTGATTTGACATATAAATATGGGTCATTCCATATGAACTCTTCCGTGGTGACCATCTCAGATTTGGCAAAAAAGATTGTGTTGGTGCCTCTGCATGTATTATGGTCACATGCAAAATTCAGACAGCACATCATCATCCACAACAGACTATTGGTGCTGAATACTTTCGATTTGGGGACAGGACTGTCTGCAGAAGGGATCTTGGCTCTGTCAAAGGTATAATTTAGAAGTTATGGGATCCTGAAAATGGACCCGACTAACAAAAAAAATTTTTTTTACCATGTGGACAATTAACCATGGTAATGATGTACACATCTTATGATTATATGCTTACCTCATTTTTTCCCAAAAATGAATTTTTGTTAGTCTGATCAATCAAAAAAAAAAAAAAAAAAATCCTGGATGAATTTTGGACTGTGTATGAACCCGTTCAATTTTGTAGTTAATCAGGGTCAAGATACCGATTCTGGATCACTTTTTCACTCTCTTTAACATTGGGAGACGGAGAGATTTTTGCGAGTATCATGAATCCAAATGTCAGATCCAGATTCACCCTTACGGAAAATTTTACGGACATTTTAATGAACAAAATTATAACTCATGATCTATTTTTTGTTCAAAATTCAGGCTTTTCATGAAAATGACCTATATTCAAATGTGGATATAAAAAGAACAATTGAAAGCAGAATAAAGTGGATTTCTGTGACTGAAAGCTCAAGGTCTGTTCTTTCTGCTGATATATTAACGAAACATTTCCAGTGGGTCTAGAAATATTACTAAAAATCATCAAAAAAGCTGGCAGCGACTGGCAACTTTTTGTGAAAAGCAGGCAGGGAAAGAACTGAGGAAGACACAGCATGACAATGTTTGAGT
The DNA here is from genome assembly GCA_029823295.1 of Pseudamia nigra. NCBI lineage: Eukaryota > Metazoa > Chordata > Actinopteri > Kurtiformes > Apogonidae > Pseudamia > Pseudamia nigra. Next base: position 3,631 of record JAQQAE010004545.1, on the reverse strand, counting down.
TTGTCTAATGTTGTTCTTTATTAATATTCTTTGTTTGTTGTTTATCATTCAGATTGTCTACAAATTCTACCTACCATATCTCATGTCTGAAAAGGAGTAGGAAGAAGCATGTGCTTATAAGCTCCTCGCCCTTTTCCACACTCAATAATCTACAGTATGTGTGCAATTCGAAATCTCTTGCTACAAAATGAACATTATCCAAATGTATATTCTATGGCAAAAATAATCATCGTATATCAATATATACATTCACATATACACTTATTATAATACAGACTGTACACAATCTATGTACCATCCATCTATAGAAATGAACAATAGACAATACACCTACACATGAATTATAATTTGTTTATCACCTACTGTATCACATCACCATTGCAAGACCTATTTAAATTACTTTATAGAATATGTGCACATTTCACTCTCTGAAATAACTCACATGTACCGGGATATTGACTAAAGTTGCAGACATAAAATACTGTAAATAGTTATACACAAAATTCTACAGTGGCATTGAGGATGACAATGTCATGACCAAAGTTTTGACTTAACGAAGCACGAGGAACTTAAATGCACTTTATATAAACATCACAAATATACAGTAACAGCAATAAATAAACACATGCATTTGCACAGTTATTTGTCCACAGTTATTAGTGCGTTCATTGCACTACATCTGTCCTCAAATGCCTCTTTCCAAGGATAACATTACTGATGTAGCTACATTTGCTTTTCACAGTATAATTCACACGACGACGGTGAGAGGTGCTTTTCATGGTCATTATGTGTGCACTTCGAATATACCGTCTCCTCGCGTAGCTTTATGGAGAATGAGAAGCAGACAACACTGCTCCGTGTGGCTAAAAGCCCCTGATGTGTGTGATGAACATGAATTAACTTATGACTTTTATTATTTTTGAACAGAATATCTCTCTTATTTCCTTATGTTTGTTTTAAATCACACATGCTCTGTTTGCCTCAGGGCGGATCTTCATTAAGTTGCTTGTTTAATTGTTCAGGGAGTTGCAGCCAGTTGCAGCAGGTGCTATAGTATCACTTTTAAATGCTGAATAATCGGTTGAGGATGTAGCATTTAAGGTGGTCAACAGTCATCACTCAATCTCTTGTCAGTGCTTTCAGTCTGGAACAGCTCTAGTGTTTTCCATAAAAAAGAAAAATGCAGTTCACTGTTTAATTGCTTAATTGATCACAAAGATCTGTTTTCATATTTCCAACAGGATTTGGAGAGTTCAGTTTACCAGCTGGCTCCGTGCCCCATGTGTGTTTGCACAGATTGTTTGGAGATCTGCCTGCATGAATCCACAGACACTTTGGTCGGTTCTGGTGTAAAACAACCCCTTAAACAATACTAATCTGCAAATACTGACTCAGGTCTTAACATTGATCTTAACTGTCATGTAAGTTTGGTTGTTCAGTAGATATTTTTTTTTAATATTGCTGGTTTGTTTGTTGGTTTGTGTCAAAGTTTGTTCTTAGTGTGTGTATTGTTGTTTGTAAAAAGCCTAACCAACGATAACATCTGCAGATTAGCTATCTGCCCGAACTCCGAGATACATTGCATCAGTTTCATTATTTTTAAATGTAGCAATGTTTATATGTATGGGCTCTGGCCAAAAAAATACATGAAAATAAAATAAATGAATAAAATAAGGAGCCCAGCAATTGCAGGCTGAAGAACACTTGGTTTCAGATTGGGAAAGACTGAAAATAGAAACAGCATCCCAAATGACTGGGGGCATTATGAATACGCTGCTGAAAGTTTCATATCAACACCACAGCAGTGTTTCTGATGTGAGCGTGAGACACCTGCAACAGTTTATCAATAAAACATACCAACATATTTGCAGCAGAATTTTATATTTGTAATATATTCAACGTCAACAGCAGCCTGTGAGTGTTCTGTGTTTTCTGTTCCTCGGAGTCATTGTTCACTGTCCAGGGAAAAAGTCACACGCGGCAAAATGATTCTGGATCATCTGAATTAAAAAGTAATGTACTGTGAAAATACATCTAGGTTTTGGAGATTTATGTGAACTAAAAGAAAAAAAAAAACACTGAAAATATGAATAGGCTCAGTGCACAGTCCAAGATGAAAAACTTCCAAGACAAACAAGCCGTTTTAAACTTTTGTGATTCGTGACATCACAAGTCATAACCAATTATAATAAAGTTATGGTGCATTAGTCCCACCCCTTTCAGAAAACAATCAATAAAAAGGTAATTATTCTGTGTTTCCAGGAGACTTGTATTAGAATCAAATGGAAATTACAACAAGAAAAAAGGTCGTGGTATTTAAAGTTCCAGCTGAGATTAACATACAAATCATTTCTTGTACCATATTTTTTAACTGTTTAAAACAAACTGTTTTAGTTTTTATTGGTTTAATTTAATTCAATTCAATTCAATTGTATTTGTATTGGTGCAATCATAACCCAAGATTATCTCTAGGGGCTTCAAAATTCAAGGCCGAAACCTCAAGGCTATATGGATAGAAAATCCAACAGAACCTCTGAGAGCAAGCCTAAGGCAATGGAAGAGAAAACCACCGGCTCTGGGCAGGCAGCCGTCTGCCTCGACCAGTCGGGTTCGTGGACAGGAAAAACAAAAGAAAACAGCAAGGATAGAACAACAACGCAGACGCTGGACAACATCCACAGTCACAGGACTGAACCACAACCAGCAACTCCAAGTCCAGAACATCTGCAGACCTAGAATAGAGGGTAGAAACACAGACCTACAGGGAAAATACAAAATTAATAACTCAGTATACTTTATATATACTGTATATAACTGCTGACCTCACCCCTTTTTTTGTCATTGCAATGGATACCAACATGTAGACGTTCTGCTAGGACCAAAGCACCATTCTCACACATCATACCACTATTTTAAAAGATTAGATTTAATTAAAAGTAAAAATACATATTTTCTTTTTCAGGAAAATGCATTAAGTCTGTTATACCGGATTGAATCCACGCTTATTCAGATCCTGGCAGTTGAAACAGGAGGCAGGGAAAACAAAACAAAGCGCCGGCCTCATCACAAGCAGTTAGCCAAGACTTCTTTTCATACCAGCTTCTTGAAATGCGTGTGTTATTTCTCTGGTTTGGGTTTGTGGTTCAGAATGGATGTCTGGCTGGTCGGTCCAACTCTTTAACCTGAAGCTTTTTCTGTGGTGTTCGAAGGAATTGTGCAGTTTTTAGGGGCAGAACTGAATTACATTTCTCTATGCAAAAGTCAATCCTCCAACTGACTGTAAGCAAAACCATGTGCCTAGACAAACTTCTATTTTAGGGATCTGGGGCTGTTGGCAAGTCCAGAACACAGTTGCACAATTTATAATGGGAGTCTATGGAAAAGATTATTGTACCCCAGAGGAACACAAACTATTTCTGGACTGTTCACGGTACTCACAGACTGTATAATGTATAGCTTGTATATTTAATTTTGACAATTTTTGTGAAATGATTGTATGTGATTCAAGACAGGTGGCTTTTATTGATGGGCGCCGTACCTAAGGACAGCGGCTTTCTACACTCAACAAAAATATAAACGCAACACTTTTGTTTTTGATCCCATTTTTCATGAGATGGACTCAAAGATCTAA
>JAQQAE010004544.1:0-18630 GCA_029823295.1 Pseudamia nigra | reverse complement strand
TCTGGAGTTGTTTACAGTTATGGACGTGTGCAGTGTCCACGGACACACTACGAAGTCATAAGCCAAGGAAAGAATACGTTCTAAATAATTTTTAGAACTAACCTCATTGATTTTGTTTCAGAATGAATGAAATTAGCGCTAGCCACTAATTTCGCCAGCCGCTAGCGCTCTGACTTCCGGGTCATTCTCTTCGTGACCCGGAAGAGATGCATACGTGACCCGCTAGCTTCCCTAGCACTAGTGGCTAGCGCTAGCAGCTAACGTTAGCGGCTAGCCCTCTGACTTCCAGGTCATTCTTGTCGTCATCCAGAAGTGACGCAGACGTGACCCGGGCGTTGTTGTCCGGATAATTCGTCGTTATCAGGTTCAATTTTTTTGCATTTTTTTTTCGTCGGTATCCAAATTTTTTGTTGTCAGAAGCGGTCGTTGTCCGAGGTTCCAATGTAATTAAAAAATTGAGGTAAAAAAGCACAAAACGGTGAGTCAGTGAGTATTTTGGCGTAAAATGGACAAAATTAGGAAAAAGGAGCAAAAGATAAGGAAAATAAATAATGGGGAACAAAATAGGAAACATAATGAACAAACTAATAAAAAAATGGAACAAATAAAATGCAAAAAGAAGAAAAGGAACAAAAGTAAACAAAATAAGAAAAAAACAACTAAATGAGCAAAATCATCAAGGAGTTGCTGAAGACGCAACAAAATCGATAAAAAAAATAGCAAAATAATCAAGTAAATAAACCAAACCAGATGCAAAATGAAGAAAAATGAACGCAAAATGAATCAAACATTCAGGAAAATGTTTTACAAAAACAACAAAATAGTTTTCTAAGTTACTATTTATACAACTACTGTATCTAAGTTGTCCACGCCAATTAAAGCCACATTATTTTCAATAACAAGCACCATTTGGCCTTGTATATACTGTACCACTATAATACAACAAAAAATTATACAAATTGGTTGATTCATGATATTGTTTTTCTATACATTATCAAATAGTAACTAAAGTATAATTATGATTGTATTTCCCTTAACTGACATGCCCTGATGGACATAATTTAACTAGTTTCAACCACTACATTGCTCAAAATAAATGACATTATTTTAAAAATGGTTTGAAAGTACCACAAGATGTCATATCAGTTAGTATGCACAGTCGCTGTAGTAGCACACATTGGGATAATGAGAATGTACCCACCCTTCCTCTGAGATAAGTGATGGTCTAAAGCACATTAAGAAGGAAAGAAAAGGTACAAATTAACTCACCAGTGATTTAAACTGTTACAGATGACTACGTACTTCATGAATCTGGTAAGAGAATGCCATGAGAGTGCTAGGGTTCTTTAACACTTTCTTCACTGCACAATTTTCCACATGTTCTTTTACAGTATAGATAGTGTCAGTATTAATTAGAATGTCAACATTTTTACAAATAGAAAAAACACTAAAAAGATGTGTCCAAATGTTTGACTTGTAGCACAGTTTTTCTGAAACACATTTAACCTCAGTGACATGAGTAATTCAACACAAGCCTTTAAGACGGTAAAATTGTTGCTATCTGTAGCATTTAATTCAAGCACAGCCAAACAGCCAGCCTCAAATACAGGTTTACACCACACAACTGTGGATCGTAAACAGTTGCCACAGCACATTTTCATCTTTAGTTTGACATTCAGCCAACTCAATTTTGTAGAGTCAAGAGAGAAAGACATGGACTGCAGGGGCGAATAAAAGTCTGTGAATCTGAATGTTGTCTGCATTTAAAGCAGTGTCATTCAGCTGCCAGACAGTCAATAAATCTTATTCAAAGGCAAGAATCATTTAATTCTTATTAAAGCTATCTGGTAATTACATCACACCTGCTATTAAGAACAACATAAGCAATAAATCTAAGCCGCTTCACAGCGACTGCATTCTGTTACAAAGATCCTTGGAGTTCTACTTTGTAAAGGGCAGCAACAAAGCATCCAAAATCTCATGAAGTATTTATAAGTGCTGTTATATACACTAGACAACATAGCTACACAACACATGCTTTTTCAAACACTGTCTAATCCAACAGACTCATAAGCACAGCACATTTATTAGAATGGGAGAGAGATGCACTGAAACGTGCACACAAATACGAGCCTATATTGATTTTATGATAAGATTTCATAGATATCATTTGCATGGTCAGCAGTGCTGGGTTCCGAACATCACCGCCTGTAAGAGTGATTTAATAAGAATGATTCATTCCTGTGATAGGATTACAAAAATGTCTTGGTGTATATGAGCTCGTGCTTGGTGTAAGAGTGCATCCAGTCCTACCTGCCAGACTTCCAGGCCTCTGCAGTGTAGCAGTAGCGTAGAGCTCGTGGGAGATCTTGTACTGGTCAGAAGTGTGGTGAGCTGCCAGCCGTTTAGGAGACAAAGTGGCATAGCTCCCTATGCCTGAACTCATCTGCAAAGACAACATTTTGAGGCATTAAATATTACTAGATTAGAGACTGAAAAGAGGTTAAATTTCACATATTGCTTCAATTACTGCCTGCCATATTGACTCTGCTGGACTCAAAAAACTACAACACAAAATAAGAGCTGAAGTGTTTTGATTTTTGCAGATAAGTTGATGAGAGTTTGTAGCTGCATATTCTTTTCTTTTTGCTTTGTCTAGAGTCACAAACCATTATAACAGTGTTTGATATAAGTGCCTAAAGAGCTTAGTTTAAAAATATGACTGTGATGAGTAAATGCAAAAGGAATTCTTTATAATAATGACATTTGAAAAGATTACCTCTGACATGTAACCGCAGATTTCTGCTTAAAGAAATGCCTCAATATGTAATTACTCTGGAGAAGCACATTGTCTGTCTTTGTCATGATTAAATATTTGAAGGAAAGAAGAAAAATATATGTAACCTTCCATCCAACACACAAATGGCATCAATTATGATGATGACATAATCTGTTACTAAAACAGGAAGTTTAAAAGTGACAGTCAAGACTTATGCAATTGCAATGTAAACAGTACTTTATTTTGAAAGAAAATTCATCCTTTATGTGGTTTATAGCAATTATTGAAGATAACTGTCTAAGGAGTATACCATGTTATGTCCTCTCTCATTCCCAACACACTGGAATTTATGTAAAACTATGTAATAAATGTCCCTAATAGAGTGTGAAACTGGCTGCAGAAAGACAATATGAATGGGCATATTAAAGCTCATCAATGACAGGATAGTTCTATTTGCATAAGTTGGGCCCTGACATGTTCTCACAATTGAATTAAATATATTCATGACCCAAAACTGTATTATTTAATTCAGCAATTTTTATACAGATTTGACTGTGGCTTTTTGATAGTCAAAAGTCTAAAATTACAAGTTTTAACTGCAATTGCTGGCAAGGTTGCTTTTTTTTCATTATTTCCCCTTCCATCATCAACATGATTCATTACAGTCTGGTGACACTAAATTCCACACAGTTGGTCTCTTGGCTGATCATATTGCATACCTGGTGAAGAGGAGATGATGATGAGCTTGCCCCTCCCCCTGCTGCAGTGGAGTTGGGTGGAGATGCCACCCTCAGGGGAGACCCACCCCCTCCTGCTGTTGTCACAGCAACTGTGGTACTGGAAGACAAATGAGGAAAGTAATCAAATTTGTCTGAAAAATAATGACTTCAAATGGCAAAAATTTACATTATATGAATAAATGGTCAATTGCTTCCTTCATCGTGTGAATGTCATATTTGTTCACTGGATAACGTCGTAGATTTGAGGGCAATGGACTCCAATGGTGATTTTCTGTTTCTAGTTCCCTTCTAGCTACTGTATATATATTGTGTTCTGCCTACAAAGAATCTGTATGTTAACTTGTATTTAGAGGTGAAAAATATTCAATAAAAATAGTAATCACTTAGATTCAATACAGACTCCTGGACAATTGTTTTGTCCAATAGCAATTTCTCAGTTTCATCAAAAATAACATACAGTATATTCAGTGGTATTTTCATACAAGTTGTAGCAAAATATTACCAATGGAAAGCTGTGCATGCATGTTGGAAATATATTATGGTGAGGTTTACTCCTTAGTAGTGGTGTAGTCAAGAGCATGTAATCCCAGACCAAGTCATTACAAACACCAGAGTGTATTGAGACCAAGACAATATAAATCAAGGCCAAGATCAGCCTGGGTAAACAACAAAAAGCATTGCAGAAACCATGTTTTTCCAAATATTACAGGTACATATTGTGAGATGAAAGGATATAATGATTTCTGTTTGCAATAAGTAGGCAAAATGAGGCTGGCTCTTGAAAAGTGAATCAAGACTTAGCAAAAAGAGAAATATTTTAAAAGACTGTTTTGAGACAGGATCATAAAAAATGCACTTGAGACAAACAAAAAAAAACCCAGACATTGAGGAGTCAAGGCCAAGCCAAGACAAAGCCAAAGTGAGATCGGATACACAACAGGAAGCATTACTGAAAGTGTGTTTTTTCAAATATTACAGACATATTCTATCTTCTGAATGTGCTGGTGCAGGTGGCAACAACTGACAACAGCTCCGTGCTTTTTTCTCACTCTCCATTCTTCTCTCCACTTTTTCTGAAAAATTTTTGGATATATACTTCCTTTTTGGATCTTCTTTTGTGGGATCTGTTTTCCATTAATATGGAAAGAAAAATTTACTCCAGAGATGAACTCCTGGATCTGAGGCAGAGGAAATGTGGAGCTTACCAACCAATCCCGCTGGATGTGAGAAGGACTCTGCATGGCTGCAGGGCTGCTGCCAAAGTCAAAGGCAGTAGATTCAGGTACAAAGCTTTTCTACTAACCTTCCTGATGGGCAACGTGAAGTCACTACCCAACAAACTGGATGACTTGGAGGCACTGGTGAGGAGCCAGAAGGAGTTTTGAGAGGCTAGCTTCATGTGTCATGTGTCAAAATGAGGCTGGCTCTTGAAAAGTGAATTGAGACTTAGCAAAAAAGAAATATTTTAAAAGACTGTTTGCTAACTACAGTAATAATGTTCAGAAATAAATCAAAAATGCACCAGCAATTCAGTAACATTGGTGTTGACTGGTCTTGACATTGAATCCCAAGCCCTCTTTGACTGAGAATCAGACAGGAACAAGAAAAAAATACATGAGTCCAAGAAAAGAAAAAAAAAACACACTGAGGAGTCAAGACAAAGCCAAGATAAGATTGGATACACAACAAGAAGCATGACTGAAACCATGTCTTTTCAGATATTAAAAATATATATTCTTTAAGGGGTGACAATGTTCCCGTTTGCAGTGAGTAGGCAAAATGAGGTAGTCTGTGGAAAGCTGAATCAGGAACTGGCAAAAAATAAATGTTTTTAAGATTGTCTTTTAACCACTGAAAAAGTCAGGAAATGCACACAGATATCCCTGGAGATGGGGTCCTGACTGGATTTGATATTAAGTCCTCTTTGTCTGAGACTGCAACAAGACCAAAGGACAGGCACTTGAAACTAAAATACCAAGATCTTCAAAAAGTGTAAACCTCATGTACTAGTACACCCCGCTCACGTATTAAAATGTGTAATGTTTCTGTACCAGACAATATGTTAGCCATTTGAAGCTTTGTACCCACTGGCACACGTTTAACATGCTCATCTTTAGTTTTCTGCACAGATACCATCAGGCGCTGTTGCACATCAGTACCAGCAGTAATACATTGAAATTGCTGTCAGTGTCACACAGACTGAGGCCCTGTACCTGTATGATTTAGCCAAACGATTAGCAGGGGACTGTTTGCTGGGGGAGGAGGAGGAGGAGGAGGAAGGCAGGCGTTGAGTGGTTGAGTATCCTGGTGCATCAGGAGCTGATCCCAGTCGTTGCAGCTTACTAGGGGAGCCGGAGCCTGAACCCCCGCCTCCTCCAGACAGAGGAGAACTGACACGCTGAGCAGGCAAGGTAGAGCTGGAGTAGTAGATACCTGGAGCAGAAGGAAAAGGAGAGTAATACATAAATAAGCCAGCTACCATACAGTATATACTCATGTTTAATGCAGAAAGATTTATTTTTACCCTAAAAAGTAGAATTACAAACTTAGTGTAGTTGAACATGTGTGATTAGTAGGTTTTTCAGCAAAAAAGAATATTCTGGCCCACATCACTGCTGACCTTGTACGGTGACCCACATTTTTCAACAACAACTAAGTTGAGACCCACTTTTACTGAATTCAAACCAGTACCTTTATTTGAACAACATGCAGCATAGATATATTTTCATCACTTAATTCAAATTTGGAACATGAAAAAAACATTAAATGGACAACAAAAACATAAATAATCAAAGACCAGAGTGAAACAATCCAGACAATGAACCAACATGAATGAAAAAACAAGAAAAAAAACCCAAACATGAACAAAATAATCAACATAATGAAAGAAATATCTCCAAAAAAAAAAAAGAAAATTAAAACCAGATGAGAAAAAAACAGATCAGATCATCAAAAAAATTAACGAGCCAGAGAAAAATGAACTAATTAATTACAAAAAATACCAAATCTGAACAAAATAATCTAAATTACAAATTACAAATACAAATTACAGCCTATCCTGTCATCTTTTGTGTTTCCACGGTAATAGATACTACATCTCAATAAATGTCAAATAATCAGATGGAAAAAATGATCAAACTCACCCTATATATAGATATTTTATAACCAGACTGAGTCCATAACTGACTTTTGGTTCCCAACCCATTGGCTGAGAACTACAGTATTTGATGGCGCAGGGAAAGATGGCAGAACCTTTGCTATGGATCACAGATGAGTAGGTACATGAAAATCTACTACCTACACAGAATTTTTTTTAACAGGCAAAAATCCTAATAAAGGCTCTGAAATCATTCTAGTAGTACTGAGGTTTTTATTCCAATTCTCATACATGTCTGTCAGTGTCACTAAATGTCATCTCTGTGTATCTCTAGTGCTTCATGCTACGTCAGATTAATTTATAATAAAAACAAATGCATCTCCTTGAAGAGAGGCAGAGAAGGGCTGGGAGAAGAGGAGTCTTGAGTTCTTACCTGACCCTGCCCCAGTTTGTGATTGCTGCTGCTGCTGAGCTGCACGACTGGATGTCACCTGAAGGGATGTAGAGGGGGGGTTAGGGAAGATGGAATGAAGTCATGAAGTAGTCAGTGGAGGGAGGCAGGGAGATGATGAGAGGAGGCAAAGGGAGACAATGTTAAGGAAAAGAGGATAAAAGAGAATAAAGAGTAGGGCCATCAAAAACTTTTATGCACAATGATTTCAGTCAAGCCTTTGAGGAGTACAAGATGAACCTAGAGCAGATAGTAATGAAATCCCCACAGAAAACAGAGGGGTTATTCAAACAGACTCTCAGAGGCAGGCCACGAAAACCTCAGAGCTCTGCTGACTGAAAGCATTTCTCATGAAGCCTCGTTCTACCACCTACACAGAGCAGAAGTAAGGATTGCAGCCCGTAGTTTTCAAATCTTAATGTCTCCTGACAATTTATCAAAGTACCGGTAGGTCCATTTGTCCCTGCTTGCGCCAGTCACTGACATTGATCCTGGCGGTCATCTCTGCATAAAGCTCGTGACACACGACACAACTTTCACAGTCGGGACTGATTTTGAAAATACTAACCTGGTTGGTTCTGACTGGTTTCAGCAGATTTTGTTTTGATCACTAATAGGAATAACAGCAATAAAATAAACAGCATTAGTAACACCTTTTTTTTCAGTTAAGGGTAATCTAACTAATTACTCGTCATTATAATGCCATATCTGTTACTGATGATAAAATGCAGCCCATGTCTATAATTAAACTCAATGAAGCTGACCAGGCTCTTAGACACAGGCTGCACAGTTTTTTTTCCCCTTTGGTTTTTTTTCCCCTTAGGGGGAAGAGGGGTGAGATTATCACATAATTGATGACGATTGATTAAGAAAGAGTAATATCAATCAGAGGCAGAGTTGGGAGGGTGATCACACACAAACACAGGTGCACAGTCACATACATGAACTCCAAATACACACATGCAACAATGGCGAGCCCAGAGATTCAACAGTAGCATTTTTAAACTGATAGCACAGACAATAATTTTCCCTTATTGAGATAAAATGTGAGAATATATTCTTACATCTTAGCATGTGAAATGTAATGTACATTATGCCCAACAAAGTGTCGCCATGTAAGTTGTAAGCAATTCAAATCTCACAAAACACCTTTCATCACTGCATGCTTCTACAAAACTAGTGACAGCAGCCTAAACCCAGGAGCGGCTAATGTGAGCTCCACTAACAAAGAAGGAGGTGGAGCCTTGTCGTCCAGACAGACTGAACTAAACAGACTAGTAGACAGGTGTGCTGTTTACAGCCGTTATCAACAGTAATGCAACACTTACTTTCCTTTGTAATTAGATATTTTTATAAATATGCACCTCAATTACTAACTCATTTATTTTTAGGGAGAGATAACTATCAACTATAACTAATTCCTTTTTAAAAGTAACCTGGTCAACACTGGTTATGACAACTGAAAGACTGGGGACACATTTAATGACTGCACCTGATAAGGGATCACAGACTACATCATTTTGTCAAACCAACTGAAGCCAACTCAACGCATCAAACTTGCGAAAGCGACCATGGACAACAAATGGCTCTGAGAAATGCAAGAGGAAACAATGTGTATGGAAGTTTGCAATCATTGTTTTGATATTCCCGCTACTTCCTCTCATCTCCTGACACTATTTCCTGTGTCCCACCTACTCTTTTTGCTGTTGGCAACATGTGTTTACAGCTGGGTGGGTAATCAGTACGCACCAGTGTTAATTTCGTTGATGAAAAATTTTCGGCATCGTTTTCGTCACAAATATACTTTTGTGGACGAATACAAAACGAAAACTAAAAATGAAGTCAATAATTGAGACTAAATTGACCGACATTTTCGTCAACGAATAAAACACGAGATGAATATGGACAGTGACAAAATCCAATCAAAAGAAGGGAAAGATATGAAGAAAAGACAAAAGAGCCACTCGAAAAATGGAAGAGGTGGGACAGGATTAGAAGAGAACCAATCAGAGCGCCGTATTGAGCGGTGAGGAGAAACTCACCACTGTTTGAACATGCTCTCGGGAAGACAAAATACGAAGAGACATTGATAAAAAGACCGAGAAAATGTTCACATCTTGGATACAACGTGATTAATGCTGATATTTATGTATATGTTATGATGTTTTACTTCTTAAAATATTACAATATTATTAGATTACTGTCATTATATTAGCAATGAAATCTTATGTTACATTTACTTTATTTCTTTAGTATTTACTGCTTCAAAGTCAATTTAAATGTAAAAGTATAAGTCTTTAAACACTATGAAACGAGTTGCATTAGTTACTGAAGAAGGCAGCAAAAACATCCCAGCAGAACATTACAGAAAAATTGCTGATTATTTTCGTTGATTAAAATTAGACTAAAATTAAAACAAATCAGATGACTAAATGTTGACTAAAATAAAGATTAATTTTAGTCAAAAGACTAAAACTAAAACAAAATTTAAATTTCTTCTGGTATTTCTGGTATGCACTGCCCGATTGCATCTAGAGTCAGTTACAGCTGAGGTTGGGTCAGGTGTGTTCCTCACACACTAACAGATTTGTGTGCCAACCAACCTTGCCAACGGTCTGCAACTAGTGCTGACTGGTGCAGACTCTCTGAATCATGGGTAAAATCAGGTAAAAAAATCTTGCAGTGTGTCCCCAGCTTAAGTCATTTCACAGCATCTCCACATGCATCTCATGTGACCATTTTTGCTAAGATCTAATTTATTCGCTCTATATGCAAATAGTACTAGTACTTCACTTCCATTTACCAATATCAAATGGCTTGTTGTTTTCAATTTTAATATGACACCACTGGAGCGTGAATGAGTACAGACTGGCTTGAACTGGGCTGAGGGGTGTTCGGGTGACAGTATGTTATGAACTTCAAAGTGTTATGCACATTATGTTATGCACTTTCCTCTATGTGCTGCTTTATTATGCACATAGTTTAGTTCATCATTTTATGTGGTAATTACCTTTATGTCAGAGTAGTGAAGCCCTGACACAGCAAGTAGTCTCAAGTCGGCCTTACCGTCTCAACAGCTTCTGCTCTAAGTAAGTTATTGTTTGCCACTGTTTAATTAAAAAGCACATATCTGAAACATCTTCAAGCCATATTTTGACTCACAGAACAAGAGAACAAAGGCGATAGCTGAAAAATCTCTATTACTGTACTATCTCTGACTTTGAAACTACATAACATAAGCTCATGAATAAATCTGCCAAAAATATAGATACAATTTATATTTTTGAGGTATTATTTTCCCTCAAAGTCAGCAATTCCAGTTGAAGAGCCCGATATTTCACTTTCAGCCATGATTCTGCCAATACCGCTTGAGAAATGGCCGGACGGTGCAAATTAACTGGTCAAACAGATTAATCTGGCTGTCTGTACGGCAAATGACATAATATATTTCAGTTCAGCCATATAATGAGCACATTCACACATGTACAAGATGGCACTTGAGTAGGCAGTCCTATGATTCAGGACACATTCATATACTCATTACTAAAATACTGTACCTATATGCAGCCCTGACCCCTTCTGCTGTCTATTTGTGCTGGGACAGACAAATGTAGTGTGAGAGCAATGCAATTAAAAGCAGATCAGTGTAAGATATGGTCCTTTGTAGTTAAATTACTCATATATTAACTTTTAAAATGATAATTTATATGTAAACCATCGGTCTTAAGTTGTTTCAATTTTAAGCACGATTAAAAAGAGTGCAGTGCATATTCGAGCTCATCCAATATTCTGAAATATGCTGTGAATTCCTTACAGAAAAAATAATGTGCCAGTGTGTGAGGCAGAATACGCATGTGAAAAGTCGTTGTACGACACATCCCATGCTGCTGGATCCTAATATATTCTCCTGAGTCTCCAGAGACAGTAGGGGGGAGCATATGCCAGTGCTCCACTGAGCCTCATCTAGCCTTATGTTGATGCTCAGAGCTGTAAAGGTGATTCAGATACATTATTACTTGCCTGACATGGGTGCAGTTGTACAAAACCACATTATGGAAGCACACTGAGTTACCTTGGAGCATAGTCTGCAGAGCTTTCAAACTCTCAGTTCCTGACACTTTTCACAGTAATGTTCACACTGTAAATACTAACAAATTGTGTATGTTTAGATTTGTTTCGTAACGAGGTAAGGATACACTATTGACTGACTAATGATTCAATAACAAGTCTCACAACCCTTTCAACATAGAACACACCTACACAAACATAAACAATCTGGGTTACAGTATATCAGAGGCCTACACTCGTTCTTAACTGTTTCCAGGTGTGAATATTTGCAGGTGCAATCCTGTGCAGAAATGTTGTTCAAGAAAAGAGCATGCCTGCTCAGCAAAGCTTTCCAGATAAATATAGCAATATGCAATATCCTCAATGGTACTCTTTGGTTATATTTTCATTGAGCCACAGTGTGTCTGCTGTAGACACCAGGCCCTTTGACTTAGTATATCTTGCTGAGTGGATTAGCAGTCCCTTTCCATACAATTTGACATACAGTTTATTGAAACAGACACATAGACACATAAACTAAGCAACAAAATGAATGCAAAGTGAAAAAAATTGAAAAAATAAACAACAAAACACCATAATATGACGTTGTTTAACACTGCTTGGTGAAGTTTTAGCGTCAGTAGGCTAGCAGTTAGTTAGCTTTCCCTATGCTCCACTGGCACTGCTGCTATTTGTCCAAATATGGCTGCATCCTCTTTTTGGCTCCAAGATGTCGTCTAGTATGACACTAATATATACAGTCTATGGCACAGCCTCTCCTCAAAAAGTTGAGCCATTTCTGTTAATCTTTCGCTGTTTGTGGTGCGTTCCGTTCTTTTTCTTCTTCTATTCATGAGCTGTACTGCGCTAGAGTGCCCCCACAATTTCCAGTGGCACTGCACTTTTTTCAACTGTGTACTGCGCATGCGTTAATTGCGTTAAAATTTTTTATCTGGATTAACACGTTAATTTTGACAGCCCTACTAATAAGCAACAAAATGGATGCAAAGTGAACAAAATTGACAAACTAAACAACAAAATGAACAATCTTGACAAAATGAAAATCAAAATGAACAAAATAAGTAATTAAATAAACAAAATAAGTAAGAAAATGAGCACAAATGTACAAACATATTCAAAAAATGGACACAAAATGAACAAAATAAGCTACAAAATGGATCAAAAATGAAAAAAACAACAAAATGTACAACATAATAATAAAAGAAACAAACAAAAATGACCAAAATAGCTGTTTGAACACAATGTATGATGCTGAAATAAATTCCACGTTGTGAAGTTACTACTTAACTTTTCACTTTTACTCAAGTACTTATGTACTTAGCAACTAGCTAGCTCTTTACTCATCATTAAACATTAAACATATTTTTTCCAATAGAACACATCAAGATGATAGTATGTGAAAAATGTTAATTTATGTGATATGATCCTCAGAAGTGCTCCTTGGTGCATTTGGCTGAAACAGAAATAAATAATGTGTTTATCTGCACCAGTGCCAAAAATTTTACTTTAAATATCCCAGGACCATATCTTGGCCTTTTTAGAGCTAGAACTAAAGCTTAGCATGTATTACTGCCATTTGCTGTTCATGTAACCTGTTGGGATGTGTACATTCAATGTACGTGTAAGGTGTCACACAATCTGTTTGTTGGATAGCGCATTGTTAAAAAGTTATTAGGAAGTGGATTATTAAAGATGTCTAAGAAAAGAAAGCGAGAGGGAGAGAGGGAGAGAAGAGGAGAGAGAGCTTAATCAGAGTATGAGCCACTATTTAGAACAGTACAGTATGTACCATAAAAACCTCCTATACAAGTCCCCTGTGTTCATTTAGTAGGTTATGAAACCAAGTTAGAAATGCAGGACACGATGTGTTGCAGGACACAAATCTATGTTTAAGAACCTTATTGATGGTTTATGTGTTCAACGCTGCAGATGTGCTACAGCCATCATGATGCAAAGTGAGACATAAATGAAGTTTGGAGTGATGAAGGGGAAGTGAATAAGTCAATGGATGGACAGATAGATGGATGCGTGATTCCTCTGGTAAATAAATGATGAGCATGAGATGAATTGTTGGCTGAGTTAACTAATAGATAGAAACCCTGACACGCTGGGAGACGGAGAGCACTTTTCTGTCTTAGTCTATGTCATCTAGCAGCGCTGCTTCTTTTTTTCCTCCAGTAAAACACTGGAATGTTTGAGGTGCCATGTATCTATGCATTATTAAAGCTGGGCCTCTCAGGGTTATAAATACCACACAGAAGAGAAGAAACATGTGAAACCTACCACTTTCTCTCTCCCTCTCTGAAGCAGTTTTGGTGCAAACTTTAAACAAGTGCACTCAGGTATGTGGTTGAAACATTTAAAGGATACCCCTGTACACACTCATACTTGATACATGTGCACATGTATGTAGTGCACATGTATGTAGGCTGCACCTGTCCATCATGCAGCAGTGGATTGAGTAAAGCTATTCATGAGCAACAGGCCCTGCTGACAACACTGGCCCCATTACAGTGACAAGCCAAAAACATCAGACAGGAGGATACACACAGACACAGACACACATTCACAAGACAGACATGGTGAGCAGAGAGGGGCATGAAAAGGGAGGAGTGAATAGAGGACAGGACCAATGCAATGCAGGGGAAACACTGCACAAGAAACAGTACAGAATACAACTAAAACTTGAATGTATGTTCTTAACCCGTCTATATGTTTGTTTTTGTACGTAAAATGCCACCCTGAAAATTAGCTTTTGTTCGTGAATGATGTTAAAATGGATAGATGATGTATTTCCAGAGACAGATATATGTAACTTTCCACAAAACACAGTCATATACCAGTTAAATATCCACATACAGTATGCCTCAAACACTAACATATAGAGTGAACAAAAATGCACATCACACATTGAAGCCTTCTTAAAAACATGCACTTGCCATAAAAATATATTCTCAATCCAAACATTTGCTCTCTAATTTAAAATAATGTCTTTCCTCTTACATTCCCTTCACAACCATCTATCGCAAAAGGAACCTTTTTCCCACATACTGGTGACATATTTTAATGAGGCATTGCAGCCGCTTCCCAACTAAGTCTACATGTGCGTCTCTGTTTGACGATACATGTGTAGAGCGAAGACATGTTGATGTGTTAAGGACAGTAAAACGTGCAATAATTGGATCTCTTGAAGGCTAGGGAAAGATTTGGTGGGATTTTCTCTGCTCTTCATCAGCACACTGCTGAGTTCGGTGTGTGAATTGTGCAATTTTGTCTTGTATCCTTATAAACATGTCACAAGCTGAGATTTCTCCGTATGCATTTAATTGTTTCCTCATTTCTGTGTACGAGCCTCTGATTACCTGTCTCCTTCTACACAGCTTTATGGAATTTGTGGAAATCTTGTCTATCACTTCCTCCCAAACAGAGACACAGTACAGGGTTGTTGCAACAGCTGAAGTGACTGGATTTCAAATTGATAGATGTCTTAGAACTCTGCATTATAATAATACTTTCATGAACTAGACACTGTAATATTGAACAAACTGAAAATGTATTTTCAGACAGCACAGAGGGATGCACGTGCCGTTATACAGGCTCTACTGTATATGCAAGACATGAATATACAGAGATAAAAAAATAGGAGAAAAATCTGAGTACTCGTTAAGCATTTGATGTGAAAATCAAGCAATAAGCAGTTGGAAAATGAGCAAATACAGCGTATCTCAGCACTCAGAAGTTTGTATGTCTTTTTACCAACAGCCATTGCATTTGTACTTAGAAACTGTTAATAATTCAATTTGGGAGAGTTGCCTTAATAGTTGAAATCCTGTGACATCTTTCAGTTCTCTGACTATCATCCAACGGTACCAACTGAAAGTTTCCAAAAACATTTGTCCAAATGTATCGTCTTTTTCATCATCATACGCATCATCATCTATGTACAGTGGAAAATCCTACCTGGTTGTAGCTGTGCACGGCTCCTCCAACTTGCCCGCTGCGCTGAGGAGTTGCTGCGGAGATGCTGTCGCTAAGGGCGAGGGTCTGGTTGCTATGGTAGCTGGCAGAGTACTGGAGTGAAGCCTCCGGGGTGGAGTTGAGCTGCAAGGAACTCTGGGAAAGAAGAGCTGGTCCTACCAACAGAGACAGAATGGTTGGGTGGGAAATGGGTGTTGAGTTTAGTTTGGGAATACATGCGTTTATTCATGTACATAAAAATATATATACATAGTGTACAAAGAGAATAAAACAAAGAGGGAAAGAGAGTGAGCTAGAGAGTGAGCTAGGGAGTGAGCTAGGGAGTGAGGAGAGAGAGAGAGAGAGAGAGAGAGAGAGATTAAGAGTCAGAGAGGCAGAGGGGGCGTGAAGAGGAGGGATTGAGAGGCAAAGAGTAAAATGGGGAAGAGAGAGAGCAGCAAATTTAGAGCAGATAGTGCAGCAGTGCAGCACTCTGTGAGTTGGAGATGGCATACATAATTTATTAGCAGAGGGAAAGAAAAGCAGAAGAATAGAGAGAATGAGAGGAGGAAGAGCGAGAGGATGGGAAGATGGGAGGGCTAAAAGGAAGAAAGTTGTAATACACTGAACACCTACCAACTTGAAACATTACCTCCCCAAACATGTTAATTTCTTTTTTCCTGTACTGTTGGCTTGAGCAAAACCTCACATCACCCTTGTGTAAGATATTAGGAAGTTCTTAGCAGAAAGGAATTACTAAACCTTTTTTAAGCCACCTATGGAGCAAATTAGAGTCAAACTATATAGAGTTCAGTTTTTCTACCACACAGTAAAATTGTGAATATGCAACATACATTTAACAACTGCAACACTCACTTCGAAGCATCCAAATGCTATCTTCCCTGTGGCATCAAATAAACCCAGCTGCTGTGCACATAAAGCCAATTTATACAGAGAATGAGAGCATTATAGGAAAACGTTTAATCTGGGCTATCATATAAAATGTGTATGGAATGATGAGGTAGACTGAGGGCAACTGTTACAAACCACTGTGTAGTGAGTTGTGTGAATGAGCTGTTATATAAGTTATCTACGTCTGCCTGTTTGTTTGTATGTTTGGTTTTACTGAGGAGCAGTTAGATCTGTGACCTGTGCTCTTGGCAGGGCATAAATATTTGACCGAGCTGCTATTTTTACTCTCTCACGCTACCAGTAAACACAAATTTAAGTATGAAACATCCATGTTATAGTGGATAGTAGAATAAAGAATTTAAACCAGGACGGCTACCTTTCAAATTTTGTCTGACATTAACAATTTCTGTCCTCATAATGTACAATAACTGTGTTCCCCTGAGCTCAATGGCATGTTAGTTTGTTTTTTCACCCAATATAACAAAAGCCTCTTATTATTCATCTCCCATATCTATCTGCTTGCTTTCTCTATTGCTTCCTCTCGCACTCTTTCCCCAGAATCTTTTTCTTACTGCGAGTCTGTGCGCTGTGAACCAAGATCAATTCCTCTGCTTCTCGCCTTCACAAAAGACTTGTCTTTCCTCATCTCGATTCATCCCTTGCTTTTTATGAATTATTAAAGAGCACTTTGTGTTACGCGGACTGAGTGGGAGCTTCCAGTCTCATCATCAGGCCTCGTGTTTGTTGCATTGTGTACAGTGTGTGACAAAAATGGTATGTTTTATTGTTTATGTGTGGGACATGAAGTACGGTATGTGAACAGGCTTATTGGGTGTTAGAAAAGGCAGACAGCCCGACATTCTGAAATAACATCTGGAGTTCAGAGTTTGTCCATATGTAAGGATATCTATAAGTGGTTGGAGGTCAAAATAAGAAACACTTCACTAGCACAACTTTCAGTCATTTTATGGTGCATTTAACTCAGTATTGAATCTGACCGTCTGTGTTCTTACATGGATATTATACACTACTGATCAAAATCTGAAGACCAGAAGAAAAATGACAAGTATTTGCATTTCGCGCTGGTGGATCATAACCAGATTGTAAATAGAGCTTCAAAATGCAAAAAGAAGAAACAGGAGCAAGAGACAAAAAATAGAAAGTAGGCACATTTTTTGAAAACTGAAAATAAACTCAAAAAGGCTGTTCATCTGCTCATCAAAAGTTTAAGACCATAGCTTTAAAAAGTCAAAATCTGCACAAAGGTCTATCTTTCATGTCATTAAAATCTGCACAAAAATCTGTCTTTCATGTCATTTTCTTTCAGGCATTCAAACTGTCATGACCTCCTGATGGAAAAGGCAAAAAGCCTTTCTGTCTTTGAACATGTCGGGATTGTTGTCATTTTGAATCTCTTAAAAGATCCTGAAGGTCACAGGACAAAAAAAATGTCAAGTCGTAGATGCAAAAAAAAATTTATGCGCGCTGAACTGCAGGATGACGGGCTGTCTGTGAAGACAGAGGCTGAAACTCAATCCAAATGAAGGCCCTTACTGATGCTGACTGCAGTCCAAAAACCACATGATGTCATCTACAAGAGAAGAGCTTAAAGAACAAAAAATGTCTTCAGAGGTCACCTCTCATCCCATGCCACAATCATGTCTGTTTGGACTTGTAGTGGTGCACCAAACATGGGACATAGAATGGAGGAAGAAAGTTTTATTCTGTGATGTGAAAATGTAGCTGGGACAGTCCTGATACCTCCCAACATACAGTAACTGACATGACAAGGAGATCCTACTGGAGATATTTTCTAAGCAGCACAGTGGAGGAGGCTCCATCATGATCTGTGGGGCATTTTCCTTCAATGCAACAATGGAGCCTCAGTTGTGCAGGGGCATCAAACGGTGGCTAGCTATGTGGAGATGTTGCAGCGGGTATCCATGTTGACTGAGGACCATCATCTGCATGGTGATGACTGGGTCTTTCAACAGGACAACGCTGCAGTTCACAATGCAACCTGACTTCTTCAAGGAGAATTACATCACTCTTTTGGAACAAACTGCATGTTCCACTGATCTAAATCCCACTGAGAATGTTTGGGGATGAATGGCAAAAAAATGTACAAAAATGGACATCAGTTCCAGGCCATGATGCCCTTTGTGAAGCCATCTTCACCACTTGGAGGAATGTTCCTACCAGCCTCCTGGAAACACTCACATCAAATATGCCTAAACTTTTGAAGTGATCAAAAACAGCAGTGGGGCTGCTCACTATTGAGTCCTACTTTGACACTTTCAGTTCTGTTTTGTTTTTTGGTTTTTTTTTTTTTGTTTTTTTTAGTTTTTTCTTTGGGGGTGGTTATGGTTATAAACTTTTGATCAACTGATGAGCAGTTTTCAGTAAACTGCCCACTCTCCACTTTTTGTCTCTTGCTCCTGTGTCTGCTTTTTGCATTTTGAAGCCCTACTTACAACCCGGTTGTGATCCACCAGCACAAAATGCAAATACAGCGGAAGCTCGCACACCGACCGGTTCGGACACCATTCAATTCAGAGAACGACGGAAGAAATTATTAAAAATTATTAAAAAATTAATTCTTACAGCGATGAATTATGCGGAAAAC
>JAQQAE010004543.1:0-18632 GCA_029823295.1 Pseudamia nigra | reverse complement strand
GATAACAGGATTTCTGCTGTTTGGCTTGGGTGTTTTCCTGTTATTTCAAAAAGCAATGGAGAAAGCTGTAAAGCCCAACAAAGCTTTTGTCTCCAATCAAAAAGGTGGGAGGAGAACCGGCAGCCCAACACGGACAATTTCTGAGTTGAATTAAAGAGTGGGTTACATCACAGGAGTGCTAGGGTCTCTTCATAGGATCGACTTTTGGGGTCTGTTGCTAAAAGGAAATATAAAATTGGACAAATGAGGAGTTAAATTCTTTCTGTCTCTGAAAGTGTGACCGGCTTATTTTGTCTTTCGGCTCCCTGTCATGGCCTTTGAGCTGTGTGTAATCTCTCTCCATGGAGTAGACGCTGCTTGAAGAATGTGCTTTGCTTTATCACCTTCCCCCCACTTTTCATCAACACTCTGATAAGAAGACGAGCTGAACTTTATAATGGACATGTTGTCGCCATGGTGGCCATCATGGAACTTAACATCTGACCAGGTGCCTTGAGAAAGGATTCTTGACTGATGTCAAGGTGAACTTTTCTATGGACACATGTCGCCACAGTAACCATCATGGAACCTAACACCTGGACAATTTGCACTGAGAAAGGATTCTTGACCTTCTATCAGAACTAACACACAATGCATCCATTGATCATATGAACATTTACATACATGCCCCCACTCTCTCTGACCTTGCTTTGTCAATGTGAGAAACTGTCTGCTATACGTGTTAAATGTGCTCATGAGGGTTTTTTTTCACTGTGACCATAATTTTGCTCACTACTGAGCCAAATTCTGGAAACTGTGCTTTTTGTCTCTCTTCCCTAGTGTATACTACCCCCCCCCCCACACACACACACACTTTTCCCCCCAATTGTTGAGAGTGGCTGCACGCACGTTCGCTGCGGCCCACTCCCCCTCGGTGGAAGGAAATAATTTCGTTGTTGACGGAAACATTTGACAATGTCAATAACGCTATTCTGATTCAACAATCAAACACTACAAGGAACATGAATAGGGTACATAAAACAATGAAAGAAGTATTAAATAATTATGAACAGTTCCACAGCATGATTCCAGCACATATTAAAAAACAGCCACATTGTCCTACAGAGCTCTTCTCTCAATTCTTTAAAATTGACTTAAATTATCCCATGGTAATACGTTCTTTTATTACAAAGCTCTGGGAGCGCAGTCTGTACTGCTGCTGATTTCTCCACATCAATGTGCAAAGATATGGCCGTAATAACACAAGGACAGATTTATAAACAAAAATCAGCCAGTGAGAGAGTCTGCAAGTGTACAGAGAAGCCGACTGAGCAACCACAGACAGTGTAAAATGACTCCCTGATTCCCACAGCCAGTTACAAAACGCAAGGCCCAGTGATACACAGCATCTAACATCTTTAAACACGCATAGTCCATTGAAGGTAAAAATGTTGCAGGGTTCAGCTGCTTCCTCACCTGGAGGGAGAAACAAGGTTTATTTCTTTAAAAAATAGCCTAATTTGACCTTCAGCTTATGAACGAGGCCCTTATTGTAAGGTTTAAAAGACTGATCAACAACAATACCCAAATACTGTACTTAAATGAATTAACCATTTCAAGTTCAATTCCTCTAAGAGTTTTGATGTTAGGCTAAGTTTGCCATTGCTGTTTCCTCAGTAGATTCTTTCTGGTCTGGTCATAAAATAATTAAATGTTTCTAAATGTCAGTGTTTATTATATTTTGGTAAAAGAAACCAGTATCAACACCAGCATCTCAATCCGTGCAGTACTGACCTAAAATCAGCTCCATATTTGTTTTTTTGCCCTGGCTCTGAGAGAACGTCTCATCACTCACAAGATTAACACTTCCTGCGGTTTCCTTATCTTTTTTAATGGAATAATCCAAATATCTAAAGGATGATGGAAAAGGAAATCCAATCTTCTTTTTGTTACAATTTAAAAGAAGACAAAGGGCCAGTGGAACAGCAATTAAAGCAACAAAGTATATGCTTCTGTATAAAATCTCTCCACCTGGCCTCCATCATCAATTATTAACAGGTCCGTTAGGAGGATGCACATAAAAAGAGCTTTTGTGAAAAACTGGCCAGGCTTGTCGTAGCCCAGTGGAA
This sequence comes from Pseudamia nigra, assembly GCA_029823295.1. Lineage (NCBI taxonomy): Eukaryota > Metazoa > Chordata > Actinopteri > Kurtiformes > Apogonidae > Pseudamia > Pseudamia nigra. The sequence continues at coordinate 16,524 of JAQQAE010004543.1, read as the reverse complement.
ACTGATCAGAGGCTTAACCAATAGGTCCACAGAGCTCTGGCTGGTACAAAGATAAATTGAAACCTAGACCTGTAGCCCCCCTACTCATCCCCTCTCTGCACTCCAGAATGGGCTGTTATCAGAAACATCTGCAGTGCAGCTTCTACTGCAGCTCTGTGGACTTCAGGAGGCACTGTGGAAATCTAAACGGCAGGTGGAAATGAACGATAACCCTTTATTTAGTAAAGTTACGAGGAGGAGGCTGTTTAAAACAGGCATATGGACAGGTTTTCACCTTTAGACAATTTGCAGGTATGAAAGAAATTGACTGCAATTTAGGAATTCCTTTTTCTTTGTGTTTTTTAGGTATAAGTTTTCCGAAGGTCATGCTAAAACAGGCACTTTATTGTAATGTAACAGAATCCATTTCATAATTAGCTGCACAGTTAAATCACAATTACAAAGTGAAGCCACATACTTCTATAAAGGCAAATACATCCAATTTAAATGTTCAATATGGCAGATTTAAAGGGATCTAGCTGTGGAAATGGAATATATTGTATTATCTGTTATGGTTTAATAGTTGATGATTGAGTTTCAGAGCCAAAAATAGCACTGGGTAAATACTATTTTCCTTTACACAACTGTACTTTTTAAATAGGTTTTGTCCTTTTTAATACTAGTTTTTATGTTTGACCCTGAAAAAGTTTTACAGAGCACATTTAAATATGGCATGAGCTGAAAAAAATAAAACTGAGAATGAGAACAACAACATAGTAGAGGTGTACATATTGGTGTACAAATACATATTATTAAAACAAGAATCACAGGTGGTAAAAGCAAATATACAGTACAACATAGCAACATGACCCTACAAGATGGTATATAAATTAGAGCTGCACAGTTAAACACATAGCAATTCTATATCACAAAAGGGACATAAAATTGCAATGTAAAAGTACACATTTAAGAGATTTTGGGCTGGTCAAATTTCCAGAAATCGAAAAACAACACAGACTCCATTGTATGATGATAGGCCCTGCGTAAAACATGCAAGAATAAAGTCAGAATGTGCTTTTGAAGTCACAGTATTTCTTTACATTTTTATACTTGGCACATGTGTATTTTCCTTGACAACCACACATATGCCACAATAACCACAATATGTTTTCATTGGCGGATCATGCAGCCCTGCTTTAAATTACACACATATAATGAGGTGTGAATTTACAGACAGAGGCGTAGAAGTGACAAGGACGAGACAAAAAGAAGCCACGCTGAGCTGAGCAGATGGTACTCACTGGTGATACATGCGGAGGACATCATACAGGTAATCCTTCTCTGCCTCATTTTCAATCAGCAACTCCACCTGCAAGAGAAGACAAACATCTGGTGTCATCCTTCTCCTCTCTGCAGCAGCCCACTCACTCAAGCCCACTTCTCTCTCTCTCCCTCTCTCTCTGCTGTGGTCCTGCCAGCACCACAGGGGGCGAGCACAAAGCCACGCTGTACAAACCTGATGATGGCTCAACTGCACCAGTATGGTTCTGAGGAAACGTCTTGGCCAGTCACTGATGTAGCACATTTTTCCACCTGAATCTGTCCGAAACCTGTACAATGTGAGCACCCACGCCTGACTATTAGTCGCTTAACGTGAAGATGGAGCTCCATGGACTGGGAGTAATAGCTGAGAGGGAATAATGGCAGTAAAGCAGAGGAGAGGCTGGAGGAGGAAGGTCAGCAGTGTCATCTTACATCTCAGACACAAACAGAGGTGAACATTCACACCAAGCTCTCACACAGACACACGCTTTACCTTCAACAAATAACCAGGTGGCATTCGGAGCACACACTTTACACCTTTTGAACACTTTCGCTCAGACTGTTTCACTGCTTTTCAGCTGCTTTTCTAGTAAATGCAGTCATGTAACAATACAGTATGAGTTAGTAGTCATTTATACAGTAAGTAATGTATCCATGCCTTAAAAGGACCATCACTGTTACATCGCAGCCAAGACTGTAGAATTCCACGATGCCATTCCCAAAATTATGGCCTGCACCCAAAATTGTCATTCATTCCCTTTTGTTAATTATTCTGTTTATTTGTGTTCATTTTTGATAATTGTTGTTCATTTTGTAGATCATTTGGTTTATTTTTGTTCATTTTTTAGTTACTTTGTTCATATCAAGTTGATATTTGAAGATTGTTTTGTGAGTTTTCTTTATTTGGCTGATTTTTGTTCTTGAATTATTTTTTTCTTCATTCATTCATTTTGTTGATTTTTTGATCACCTTTTTCATTTTTGTGCATTTTGTTTACTGTCTTGATTATTTTGCTCAATTTTTCTATATTTTCTTGATTATTGTGTTGATTTTATGTTTGTTTTGGTTTATTTAGTGAATATTTTGTTCATTTCCCGGAATATTTTCTTTGTTTTGTTTATTTTGCTTCATTTGATTATTCTGTTAACATCATGTTCATTTTAAGGATTATTTTTGTCTGATTTCTGGATTATTTGGGCCATTTTGTTTATACTTTTTTTTGCAATTTATTAATTTTCCTTAATTTTGCATATTACTTTGATTATTTTGTTAACTTTTTCATTATTTTATTGATTACTATGTTCATTTTCATTAGTTTTTCTGAGTACTGTATTTAGTTCATTTTAATTTTTGTTCACATTTGTTCATTTGTTTATTATTATTATTTTGTTCGTTATCTTCATCATTTTGTTCCTTTTGTAGATTTGTGTATTTTTGGTTTATTTTCTTAATTATTTTGTACATTTTCTTGGCATATATTTTCCATTATTTTGTTTATTTTGTTAATTTTATGCTTGTATGAGTTCAGAGTTAAATGCTACACATCATTGCAACACTACGCTTATTTTATTTTACTTTAAAAGAGAAAAAAAAAAACACAAAAATGCTACACCGTGTGGAATTTTCGGTCCCAAGAGGAAATTTCTTTTTGGGTCTCAAGCCAAAAAAAAAAAAAAAAAAGATCATTAGGGTGTGAATGTGTTCATTTTTATGGCTATCATAAATTTCTAAGGCTCAGTCAACCTGAACTTTGCCACCATAAACTCACCTGTTAAGAGATGACTGGTCATTCAGATAAAGCGCCCTGTGTAGTTTGGTTTAGATACAGATATACAGACAGAGTCTATATAACACACACACGTACACAACCAAAATGTCAAACACTGGTGATAAAAACAAAGCCGGATTGTACCATGTTGTCCCCTCAGCCTCTAATTAGACCCATAAATTGCCATTTTTTTCCGGTTAGCTGCTCATCTCTGAATGATGTGATGCTGAGATGCCCTTTGTGGAGAGCTGCAGTACTGGACCCTGGTGTCCTGGTGTCTGGCTGCAGCACAGATGGCTGTGTAGTGATCCCTACATGCTCTGGACATATCATGTTCCCTTCCTCTATTGTCTTTTACTTATATTTACCTCTGAAGGGCTCCACCTCTTTATATATATATAATAAAAAGCTACAGCTACAAGAAAAAGGGGCATTACAACAGTTTTATTCTTCAATTTTTCTTAGTATCTTAGGGCAAAACATAAAAGGATGTCCTGTACATGACTACAAGAAAATAAGGAAATTAATGTATATAATACTTTATAAATGTATATAATATATGTATATTATATACATTTATAAAGATGCCAAACTCTAATGGTGGTCATATCTCATATATTTTCTGTACTATAAAATAAATATATGTTAAATTATTATAAGTCTTGACAAACACTTTCAATAGCCTTTGTAAGTAATTAATTACAGATATGTGTCATAACATGTTTATAACACCACCCGGGAATGATATTTTAGAATTTGGTGTTTTTTAATAATATTTCTAGTTTTTTTATTTCCTATTTCTATTTTTAAAATATATTAATAAGAACTATATTTTTCTAGTTGTTTGCGTACTGTCGGGAGTCAGGCCTGTCTACGCAACACGGGCACCGGGACAGACACCTGACTGACCGGTGACTTTTACGAAAACACAGGTGACGGAAAAGCCGAATATTCCACCTCTATACAATAAAAGGATTTAAAAAGGTCGTACGTCTTACCTTGTGCCTAAACTCTCGGGCAACTTTTCGCTCCATGCCTGGGTAAAAGTGGCCGAAAAGACCGACGAGAGGCCGAAACAACGATGAAGTTGGACAGACTGATCTGGGGTCAGTGTTTGAAAGTCGGTAATAAAAAGCATTGTTTCCGGTGAAGATTTTCACAATAAGATAGTAAATAATGTTTATGGGGAGGTTTCTTGTTTTGTACTGACTCAAAGGCTTTAATTAAACCAAAACTAGTAATTGGTAAAAGAGGAATTAAAATATATCAAAAATTAAAATGCCCTTGAAACTGACGAAAAAAGGCATGAACTTCAAAAAATTTGAGACCTTTCATTTCAGGATTCGTTATGGGAACTTGTAAAACGTGACAAGTGACTTTGACTTTACAAGCCATAATATTGACTGTGATTTTATCCTGTGAAGAAAAAATGTATTATGAAAACGTTTGTAGCAAGATTAGACAGCATATAGACATTACATATCAGTAACGCTACATGCAAACATGTACTTATTATTTACAGAATTGAAACCATGTTTACATAAAATTGAAGTGGTTCTAAAATACACTGCCTGGCCAAAAAAAAAGTCACCACCAAAAGAAAAGGTCACACACTCTAATACAGTATTTCGTTAGACGCCTTTAGCTTTGATTACAGCACACATTCTCTGTGGCATTTCTTCGATAAGCTTCTGCAATGTCACAAGGTTTACAGTATTTCCATCCAGTGTTGCATTAATTTTTCACCAAGATCTTGCACTGATGATGGGTGAGTCGGACCACTGTGCAAAGCCTTCTCCAGCACATGCCAAAGATTCTGAATGGGATTAAGGTCTGGACTCTGTGGAGGCCAATCCATGCGTGAAAATGATGCCTCATGCTCCCTGAACCACTCTTTCACAATTTGAGCCCGATGAATCCTGGCACTGTCATCTTGGAATATGCCTGTACCATCAGGGAAGAAAAAAATCCATTGATGCAATAACCTGGTCATTTAGTATATTCAGGTCGTCAGCTGACCTCATTCTTTGACCACATACTGTTGCTGAACCTAGACCTGACTAACTGTAGCAACCCCACATCATAGCACTGCCCCCACAGGCTTGTACAGTAGACACTAGGCATGATGGGTGCAACACTTCATCCGCCTGTCTTCTTACCCTGATGCACCCATCACTTTGGAACAGGGTAAATCTGGACTCATCAGACCACATGACCTTCCATTGCTCCAGAGTCCAATCTTTATGCTTCCTAGCAAATTGAAGCCTTTTTTCCGGTTAGCGGTTTTCTTGAAGCTACACAGCTGTTCAGTCCCAATCCCTTCAGTTCCCTTCGCATTGTGCGTGTGGAAATGCTCTTACGGTATTTGCTCAGTTAAATCCAGGTGGCGACTTTTTCTTTTGGCCAGGCAGTGTATTACAGCACTAGATTCAGTGTGTCTCTGATGTTAAAAGGTGCTGTACAGTCAGATGACTGTGGGTTCAGTTCAACACTTTGGACAGCTGTCTGCTGCTGTTAATTATGTAACTGTCTAAATTGGAAACTATTAACTCGTCAATGGGCTGCACTAAGACTTCTGTAAAACAGTTTAATGATACATGATGATAGATGACAGCATGTTTGATGTAATCAAGTGTGACTATATGTACTTTTTGTTTTTTTAAGTTAGTAAATGACCAAATCCAAGTCCACTTATTCCCAAGACAAACATGAAAAAAAAAATCAATACAGGTGTTTATGTTTGGTAATGATAATATAACACACAAAATAAGCTGTCACTTAACAAAAATGAACAAAATAATCAAGAAAACAAATAGTAAAATTAAATAATCATGTAATAGTCATACCCAGTAACTTTCAGCAGACATCATGTTTTTCAAATTTTAATTAGTAAAATATTATTTCCAGATAAAGATAAAGCAGATAGAATCCATTCTGCAGACATCCTCTCAAATAGCAGTTGATTTTTTTGACTTAAAGATACACTGTCAAAATATTTCACTTTCACTTGAAATTTCTGTTTTTAGTAAACACGCATCAGATATGTATGAGTGTGTCTGTTGTCAGTATTAGTTTTATCAGGATCTGGTCACTCAGTCTGATAAACTATTTCTGGAGGATGACTGCAAATAAATTTATAAAACATGAACAACAGGTCCCAATGGGTCCCAATCTGACTTATTAAAAGGAAACAGTAACTGAAAACAAGTGAAACCATCAAACACGACTGTTGAAAATGAAGTTTTCTTTAAAAATAAAAAGGTAATGACATTTTAGATTATTATGCGTCATGTATGTACACTGTGTTGCTCTTCACTTAAGGGTTTTGATGTCTACACATTTCTATGCTCATATCATTTTGACTGATGCGTCTGGATTCACCTATAAAGTCACACTATAAGGTCACGTGAATTTAGTGGTAAATTGCCAAATCCTAAAGTTATACTAAAAACGTTTCAATTTATGATCAACTTACAAACCACTGATTAGAGTAATCTCTCCAACAATTTCATATAGCTGCAATAAACATTAACAATTTCTTATTTAAAAAGAAATACAACAAATATACCGTCAAAATTGAATCTTTTCAGTCCTGAAGTTATTTTTATCCTTTCAGTTACTTTAATTTTTTTGTACAAATTTAAACCCAATCCAATTAAAAATAGAAACAGCTGGTGAGGTCCATTGCTATAACCGAAATGAGTTTAATTTTCAAATCGAGAAATGTAAGAAATTGTGAAAAAATATTTTCTGAAAAAACAATGACATCCTCAAATGCAACAGGAATGTAGTTTACAGACAAAAGAATAAGAAACCAGAAAATGTTCAGATCAAGAGGCTGGGATCACAGGATTCAGATTTCTTTTTCCTTAATCAACTGATGATTGATTCTAAAATAGTTATCAATTCAGCAGTCAGCAACAATTCATTGCAGAGTAAGAAGACACATACTAATGATAACATTTTTCTTTGAAAAATTCATAACTAAACAAAGAGAATTTGGAGAAGAGCTTAAGGATTCTTTAGCATGAATGGAATGACCCTACTTTCAAAAGTTAGACCTTGTGATTCCTTCAATGTTCATACTGTGCCGTTATAAATGCATCAGCCAGTAACATTTCTGAACAGCACTAGTGTGACCTCAAACACAACTGATCTGAGACAGACAGGCTTTAGTCCCGCCTTCTGCTCAGGTATCAGCAGTCTGACCGCATGTTGGTAGCAGACTGGCACTTTAATGTGATCGTTGCCTAACCTGTAATAAGATGCATTTTTGGTGGGAAGGAGTTTGCCTTATGATTGGCGCTATACAAATAAAATTGAATTGAATTAATGTGATGTCATGCCACAGCCGGCTGGAGTCCAGCTCCAACCGCTGTTAAATTAAATCTCCATGACAGATCTTCCTCTCTGAAGTAGAAACACAGCAGCCATGAGAGCATTTTCAGTTTTTGGCTGGTTTCCTACATGCCAGTCATCAACATACTTATATTTAAAATAATGCTCTTGTAGACTGCCACGCAAGGTTGGTTGATGCCCCCTGCTGGCCAGATCTAAATCCTCCCCTCTCCTGTCAAATTCGTTACAAAAGTCTGCAGGAGTTTTATGGATCAGATGTGACATGAGTATCAGATTCACATCAGGCTCCTCCATCCTCCATCAGCGCTGGATTCTGGAGACCAGGTAGTAGAGCACGAAGAAGACAAAGACCAAACCGATGGAGACGTAGCACAGGAGGCGGCGGTTGTCTCTGCCAGAGCGGACCATGGTGGAGAAACGTTTCACGCTGCCGCTCAGCAGGCCTGTTGCACTCAGGAAGTTTGAATCCTGACAGGAAGAAAGGGATGAAGTAGTTAATAAATTGAACGGAAGTGAACAATAAGCAACAAAATAAACAAAAATAATCAACAGAATTAATAGAAGAAAATAATAAAATGGAGAAAGATGCACCAAACAGTCCACAAAATGGGAGAGACGGGTCTGTAACTGTGGCATGAAGGATGGATGTACTAATGGATGTGTTTGAGAAGTGAAAAGTATTTTCATGTATATGTTGTATGTTGTTCTACTGAGTCAATAAACTACTGTTGAGCAATAATTTGCCCTTAAGACCGCTTATGGTTAGCACAATTTAGCCTCATATGTTCAAAAATGGCTGCTTCCTTTTTCTGGCTCCAAAATGTCAACCAGGAGGTCACAACCTAAATGACCTCAAAACAACACGTCAGAAACCAATGGTTGGCACCATGTTATTGTGTCACTAGTATAAAGTCTATTCTCATGCTCGATATGGGGTTAAATACAAATTTTAAAAATAGAACATGGGAGTTTGTAAGAAAGCATGTGTTAAACTGGATTAAAATAGTGTTCAATGTCAAGTCACACTGACAAGAGACTGTATGAAGACTGACTCACCATGCCATCTAGATAGTCATTTTGATCCTCTACGTCTCTGTCGATGTCATAAGCCAGCTGTTAAACATAAACACAAAAACAGACAGCTGATTAGATATGATTTGTGACAGATTCGGAGCTTACCTGTACAGCATCCTACAGTCAAATGACAAAAATGAAGCAGATGATGTGGTACAAAAGGAACCTCCAAGCAGGACTAGAGGAACAGAAAAACTGTTGACAACTCACAGATTTCAGTCTGGACACCTTGGTTGCCAAATTCTCGGCTATCCGTTTGTTTTCGGCATCCAGCATCTCATCCACAGAGCTGTGACCTGTTTGAAGGGAGGAAAAATACTGCCTTAGTCTGATTAAGTAGCCCAACCGTCCTCACTGCATCTGCATAACAAATACTCTTCTTGTCTCTCAATTTCTACACGTCTACGTGTCCTCTGAGACCTGCACACGACCCAAAAAGCAACACTATGGTTCCCTCCACAATTGCAGAACTTTGGCCTTACTCCTTCTCCACACTTCCCACATTTATGGTCCGCACCAGACCGGGAGCATCTTCTCGTTCCTTTGCATGCCTTAGCTATATGTCCAAGCAGTTAAACCACCTCACAGGCTTTGGAATGTACTCTCTAATATTGTTCCTGACAAGACAATAGAAAAATATCCGTACACAACTCTCCTCTCAACACCCAGCCCTAGAACGACCCAAAGCCCAATGTCAGTGTGTTTCAGCCAGTAAAATACAACGACAATCCAGCGTAACTATCGATTCAAATCAACAAAATTTACTTCCGTCGAACATGCATGTACCGTTGCACGTCTGTTGCTAAATGGTATCATGATGTAAGGCGAAGTTTGTACTGCTAGAGCCCCTTCATATCTGGATTTTTAGAAGTGGATACGTGTCAAAAACAAATACTTTATCTACCTCTATTCCAGTCCGCCATGTTGGTGAGTGACGTGAAGCTCAGCTGTGAAACATGTGACGTTCTTCTCTTGAATGTACGGCAGTGGTGACGCAGCTCCAGCGCATTACTGCCATCCACAGGTCAACAGACATTTTTCATTTCATGAACCACCTTAGCGGCATCATTTTCCTGAATGTAAATCAGTCAAACTCAGTTTTGGTTCCTTTGAAATTTGTGCATTGCCTGTGTTTGTGACTGTTATATTTCTGCTGAGATTTTTAATTTTTTTTTCAGCATTTCAGTTTTCTGTTGACCCATAGGGTCACATTTATGGCAACGGTTGCCAGTTGCTGTAGGTTGAGGATATCACCTGCTGAAGGTAAATTTGTACTCATTTTCTGTTGAGACACATATTTTAAATATAAAGTTTTATAATCATGAATCTTAAATAATACAGGTTGTAAATATACATACTTTTACTGGCAACTTTATTAAGTACACCTGTTCAATCGCTTGTTAACACAAATATCTAATCATCAAATCAAACAGCAGCAACTCAGTGCATCAATACAGGATTAGTTGCCTGGTGCAAAGCATGTGTCAGAGGATTACCGCCTGCACTGAAACAAATGGGCGTCACACCCATTACTGACTTATTATTTTGTTTTTTGCACTAGCTGTCTTGCTTGGTTAAAATTGTCAACGAGAATTTATTTTGACAACTTGTTTCGTTTAACTTGTCTTTTTCCCAATAAATTGCAGGGTCTGTCAGATTTAAAATATCAGGCATGAATCCACGTTTAGAAAATATTCCGCAAATTATGACCTGAAGGTTTTCATTGACTGTCACTATAGTTACAAAGAGCTGTTTCACTGTATTCCATGATGTGAAAATCAAAAGCTATTGCATGTGTTTGCTTAAGTGTGGTATCAAATCTACCGGGGAGACTTTTCTACACTCACTTTGCATTAAAGGCTCTGCATGGATGATGAACATGTTCCCTTGCATTTAGATGTAGCTTATGTTGGATTCTGTTGAATGCTGTGGTCTTGTTGCTTTCAACGTTCTGAAGCCAACAATTGTCTTCATTGCCTACATTCATGAGAACAGCCAAAATATACAGTACACATCTTAACCATTTACAGGTCTCACTCACTCATTCATCTCCCCTGCTTGTCTACAGCTGCAACAGTGTGTGCAACACTAGATACCGGTCCAAGCACAACATATATTCACAGGAGTGTGGACAAATTTCCAAATTGTAATAAGGATATTTCCATCTGAAAAAGAGTCATTATAATAATTGTCCAATGCTGTACTGTGATGTATTTTTGGACAGTTACTGCACATGCTGTTGTGAGCTTAATGTGATATAATTATAAAAAAGTAGTAAAACCTGTATGATGTATTGTTTGTCCTCAGATTGATTATTTGGTACATATTTTTATTTATTCTGTTTCTTATTTCTGCTCATATTGTTCATTTGATTTTTTTCTTGATAATTTTTGTTCTTTTTTTGTTTCTTTCTTGATTTTTTTTTGCTACTTTCTTGATTATTTTGCCCAATTTGACTATTTTCTTGATTACTGTGTTTGTTTTTCCCTCATTGTTCTGGTTATTTGCTTAATATTTCACATTTTCTTGGTGTTTTGTTTATTGTTGCACATTATCTAAATTATTTTCTTCATTTTTGTGGTTCTCCTTGAGTATTCTGTTTATTTCTACTAATTTTCTTAAATATTTTCTTGATTATTTTGTTTATTTTGTTTTATTATTATTATTATTATTATTATTATTATTATTATTTTGTTCTTTTTCGTTCATTTTTCTTGATCATTTGGGTTTTTTTTCTTGATTTTCTAAATCTACGCCTTGGTGATCAGAATTTCAATGTTTTTAGGGTCCCTGTCCGTCATGGGCCCCTGGAGTCAAGGTTCCCTGCACACGAAAAAGTGTGTGTAATTATTTATTTCACCAGCGTCGTCGCTGTTTCCGAAAATCACACCGACGCTGCTCCTGAAACCCACGAAGAAGACGAAGAGGCGGACGCTCGTAGGTTTTCAAAAAAAAGTGTAACGAATAAATCCACGACATACACAAACCTTCAAGTTGGCATTATAAGGCTGTAAATAAGTAACAGGTAAGAAAAACATTTTCGTCTAAGAAACTCCTCAAAGAATCTACGACAGCTTCCTTTCATAGTGCTTCAATGCTTTTTAATGTTGGTTTTAGCTTTCCGTAGAGACGCATCAGAAACAGTGCGCACACTCCGTTTAACTAGTAAACTAATTAAAAGTTCTTAACGGTCAAATAAATGAGTCTATTTATCTGATAAATGCATGTTAAAACTTTAATATTTGTGATAGTGACACTGCTTTGTAACGTCCCGCTCCTCTTGGCGCCCAAACAATGACAACAGTATAAATCACTACTGTTTGCTCTGTAATTAACCCTTTAAAACCGAACGTGACACATCCTGAAGCAGGTGGAAATAAAAGCAGACCTTTGGTTCTTATACCTGAAGTAAAATGAAAATGTCACTTGTATCTTGTTTAGACGTAATCAGTCTTGAACCATCATTCTTGGTTACAGTATTTGTGCTGAGATGGGGTCTCCAGCTAAGTATTCAGCACAACACAGGTAAGACTCAACTTAATCTCTATTTTATTATTTTTTTTACATAAAAATTGTTGCCATGAGATGAATGAATTTTTGACTGATACTTGGATCCACGGGCATAGATTTTTTTCAGGACATTGTGGGGGACAAAATAATCAAGAAAATAAGTATGTATGAAATAAATACCTAAGAAAATTAATTAAATAATCAAAAACGAATAAAATTAAGATAATTAGTTAAAAAAAACAACAAAATAATGAAGAGAGCACTCAAAAAATTCAACAAAAATGTAGAAAATAATCAAGAAAGATATTTTAATTCAATTCAGTTAAATTCAGAATGAACAAACTAACTGAGAATATGTGCAAAATGAACCAAATAACTAGAAAAATGAGGAGAAACAAAGACAATAGTCAGGAAAATGAGTCAGGTTGAACAAAATAATCAAGAAAGTGAACAAACTTGGCAAAAATAAGCCAAAAAATGAGTATACCACACAAGTAAAATGTTTTTTTGAGGGACAAATGGACATGTTAGTGATATTGAGGGGTAAGAATCCCCCCTCCCATGCCTCCTGAAACTTACACCAATGCTTGGATCTATTGCCGGGCGGCTACATGTACTAAAAATTATTTAAAATGTCTATTTTTTTAAAGTAGGGCTTTAAAATTCATTACAATGTCTTAAACCTGAATTTGACAAGTAATTTTTTGCCACAGAAAATTGATCATGTGCTGTACTGCACCTAATGTTTGCCTTTTTGCTTAAAACTTGTTTTTATCTGTTAGAAAATGTAGGTTTGTTGGTGTTTTTTGTCTGGGATATTTGGCTTATTTCTTTGGTCGTTGTTTGGATTATTTTAGTAATTTTGTAGCCAAGGCATGTGGTTTTCCTTCTATCAACTGGACTGGATATTTGGTTTGAAGACGTTTCGCTACCTATCCAAGAAGCTTCTTCAGACAGGTGGGTAGCGAAACATCTTCAAAACAAATTTCCAGTCCAGTCGACAGAAGGGAAACCACACGCCTTGGATACCATGACCTGGATGACTGAGAATCTTAACAGAAAGTAATTTTGTAGTAATCTGTTGGGGTTTAATAGTTTTGGTCAGTTTATTTTTATTTGAAGGAAAAATTATCTTATTTTTTTGGTCCATTTGTGCATTATTTAATCATTGTTGTAAAATTTTCTGATTATTTTTGTTGATGACTTTGCTTTTTCTTTATTAGTTGGTTCATAATTAATGTTGTGTACTCTCGTGGTCATTTTGCTAACACTGGTTCATTTTGTGTGTGGTTTTTAAACTTTTTGTATGTTGTATCATCTTTAATATTTAAAGGTAAAATTTATTTTAAAAATTCTATCTGGAGTCATTTACAATTTAAAAAAAAAAAAAAAAAAAAAAATTATGCATGAACAGTCCCAAAGTAATTCTTAAATTTGATTTAAATGATCTCATAAAAGATCCTATAAAGCATTAAATTTAAGCACCGTATACCTGTAGACACCATGCATTTTGTTAGTTAAGCTGTCAACTACTACCATCCTAAGCCATATCCTTCTCTCCCCCACAGAACCAACATACATACTCCTGGAAAGGAACCAGACTCTCCTCTTCCTCCTATCCATGAACGCCTGGCGTACCTGCGTCCATCCAGGGAACTACTGGAGTTCTACAGGCAGAAGATTGCCCAGTTTGACAGTGAACATGAGGAGTTGCTGCAAATGTTGGAGAAGTACAGAGGCATCACAGACGATCAGGTGACACACTGCTAGGCGTCGCTGTGCGTGATCTTACTTTTGGAGCATTCCTGATGATCTTAGTCTTACTTTTTTCTATTGTTTCAATATCTTTCCAGCATAAGCTACAGTGGGAGATACGACAGCGTGAGGGAGAGATCGCAGAGCTGCAAAACGCTCTGAGTGACATGCAGGTCTACCTCTTTCAGGAGAGAGAACAATCACTGCGGCTTTATGCAGAAAATGACCGGCTGAAGATCAGGTTTGTGCAACGTTGAAGATGAATTCAGAAAAAAAACAGAAAGCCTTTTTCGCTTCATGTCATAGCAGAAATTCACCTAGGTTTTCCTAAGTAGATTTCAAAATGAAATGGAGCTATCAGCAATGGATTTGTCCTTTTCAGCTAAGAGTATCTATTGTAAGAAATCTTTTGTGGCAACTTCAGTAAGCCTTTAACTTGTATCAGGTGTACTTGTGGAGGTGGTCTGTGTTTGCATGTTAAGTATTTTTTTTTGTGCACCGTCACTGCTTTTGATGCACAACAGGTTGCCTCTCAGGGATAATAAGGTTCATCTTTGCTTTCACTTTCGACTGCATTGAACTTATAACATGTTTCCTTTTCACACATCATTACCGTCATATATACTGTATATAGATTGCTGCCGCATGTGATTTGTTTGCATAATTCGTTCCAGATGTCTAAACATCTGCAGATTGACTACAGATTTATTCATATTCCCTGTTGTACAGTATTTTCCGAGTGATAAGTCGCTCCGGTATGTTAGTCGCACAAGCCAAAAAATGCATAATGAAGAAAAAAACCTGTATTAGTCGCTCTGCAGAACAGGTCGCATTTGTTCGGGGCTCAAGCACGCAGCTGCGCACTTGAGGTGCGCTGCACCCCAGAAGGGAGAGCTCGCCGCTCGCCTCCTCTAGTGGCTGTTAGTGTGACAAACACCCTATAGTCAAATTTATTCAAAATACAAGTCGCTGCGATGTATTTGCCGCTCCCCTAGCCAGACTATGCAAAAAACCGCGACTTTTAATCTGGAAAATACGGTAATTGTTTGTTTACTGGTCTACAGGGAGCTGGAGGACAGGAAGAAAATTCAACACCTTCTTGCCCTGGTGGGTCCTGATGCAGGGGAGATCACATATTTCCACCGGGAACCTCCTCACAAGGTATATGAAAGGTCACATTTCAAACATAAATAGTTTTCGTTATTACATAGTGGTTACTAGGAATTATTTTCAGTTTCTATAAACTGTCTCGTCTCTATTAAATGAAAGTTATTATGTAGCAGTGGATAAAATAAGAATCAATAAATGTAAACTCAAGTCAATGCAAGTCACTTCAAGCAGGTTTATCTCTGAGGGGAAAATGTCAAAGTACACAAACAGGGCAGCTCACACAAGGCCTCATGTAGGAATATGGAAGTGACACAATACCCTGCAGTGCTGTTACCTATTAAAGCTTTCAAACATTACTCCCAACATCCCGTCACCTATGTATGGTTTGGTCATTTTTCAGGTGACTGTCACACAGAAGAGCCCAGAGTCCAGATTTGAAGAAAATCTCAGTCTCAGACCAACAAAAACAAGACCTGTCATGAGCAAAAAAGGTTTGAAATCTATTCCCCAAATGTCTTGCATGCAGGATTGTCAGTATTTCAGAACAAAGGAAAATAAACATTGCCAGTTAAATTGAAAAGTAAAATAATGTTTGCTTAAATTTGATATTAGTAAAGTGTGTAATTGTTGTGAGTGTGTCACATCAACAGAAAGTAGCAAATGGACAAAATCTGCAAAAGGACTAAATGGGGAGACCCTTGAACGATACAAAAATGACAACGACACATTGTTGCTACAGGTAGGAATCGACTTTATAAATATTTAATAGAACACATAAACACATCATCTCTCTCTATTCACATGGCCTTAGTAGTCCTCCACTGTCTTCTTTCTTTTGTATCCAGGTGGAGGCCCTGCAGGCTCAGATGGAGGAACAAACCCGTCTAGCCAAAGAGCAAATCGAGTCACTGCTGGAGGATCGACGGATTAAAACAGAGGAGGCTCAGGCACAACACCAGAGAGACCAGGAACGCATTGCAGCTCTGACTGACAAGTGGGTCTTAAACGAGATTCATCATTTCTGTATTTGTAGATATTACACTCCTATGTGTGCATTACGCTCTGATTCTGACTATCACATTTGACACTTAAAGGCTCCAGCAAACCCAGAACCTGTTGTATGAGAGCACCAAAGATTTCTTACAATTAAAGTTTGAGACGCGGGCACATGAAAAGAGCTGGATGGTGGAGAAGGACCGACTGCTGAGGGAGCTGGACTCCTGCCACAACCGCCTGAGGAAAGCTGGGTCTGCTGCTGGCACTGAGCTGGGCCGTGGCTGGCAGCACAGCGGCAGCACAGCCCTGCTGCTCTCCCGGCCTCAACAAGAGTCACAGCACCAGGCACACAAGGAGGAGTTAAAGGTAACCTCGTCAATTAAGGCCATGTACACACGTAGCCGGATATTTGTAAAACCGAATATCTCCCCCCCTCGTTTTTGGAAAAAAAAAACTCCGTCCACACGTAACCCCCATATGTGTGTGGTAAATCACATTCATAAGCATTCCAAACCTGGAGGTGGCAGTCGTTTCCCAAATCATATCCAATCAGGATCGGCCTCCGCTGTCTTAATGTCGTCCGCCGCCTTTAATCTTCGACATGAAGCAGCACTTGGGCTTGTAAACACAAACACGCTAAAAGCGCCTGG
>JAQQAE010004542.1:0-18636 GCA_029823295.1 Pseudamia nigra | reverse complement strand
GGGGTGTTGTGTGTAGAATTTTGAGGGAAAAATGAATTTAATCCATTTTGGAATAAGGCTGTAACATAAAAAATTGTCGAAAAAGTGAAGTGCTGTGAATACTTTGTGGATGCACTGTATTATAAGGGAATCCAATGCAAAAACAACACAAATTGTTGAGTCACTTTTCCTGTACTATATTTGAAAATTAATCTGACTGTGAAAACCAATGCACCAGTGCTATCCTATGGCAGGTAGAGCAAACAGAGACAGTACTCAAGTAAAACTATTGTTTCTTTATAATTATAATGATTTAAGTCGCAGTACAGTAAAAAAAAAACTATCTCACAAAAAACTTTGTACATGAGTATAATGCAGCCTATTATATTGTGCTCAAAAATGTTATTCACAGCTGATAAGGTTACATACCTGGCGGAGTTTGTGAAATACTGTAAATTTCAGAAAATAAAATTGATTGTGCAAAAAACATTTCTTTCAGTGTTCGCTATTTATTGTCACACTTTTTGAACCATATTGATATGGAACCATCCAAATTGTTCTGATCAAATGTGTACATAGCCTTGATGTTTTTGCCCTGACACATACAGGCTTAAATGCTATTAAGCGTAACTTTCCACACCTGTGATCCGTTTGATTTTATTTGTGTCTGTCAATAAAACATCAGTGAGTCTCTTGGTTCAAGACAGTCCCCTGCACATTTCATCCAGTGCTGCACTGACCACTGGATTCTGAGCCATGGGGAAAGCAACAGGACTGTCGAAGGACTTGTGAGAGAAGGTGGTTGGACTTTGTGAAACAGAAAAATGATCTAAAAAGATAAACAAAGATTTAAGAATGACAGTCAGTAGTGCCAATTTTCTGAAGAAGAAGTAGAAAATGAAAGGCTCTGTTGATTCGAGGCCACTGACCTACAAAAATTTCACCCACAACTACTAGAAAACGAAAAACTCAAACATAACTAATTGGTTTCTGTACAGACGAGGGGTGTGGCTGTTTGAAGATGCACAATAAGCAGGCAATTGAAGAAAAATGGGCTGCATAGTTAATTTGCTACATTAAGAGTTATTAACAAAGTCACAGATGCAAAGAGATTTATGCAATAATACAAACATACTACAGTATACGGTCAAACATTAAGAAAAAACCTGATGTGGTGCTAATGATTTTGTAATTGGATTTGTTGCCTATTTTGTTCATATTTCTTTATAGAGATTATAAATTAATTTAATTTTATAGTTGTATTGTTCATTTTGTAACTAACTTTATTAATTTGCTCACTTTATTCATTCATGCCTATTCTGTTTTGTTCACTTGTGTTCATTTATTTATTTATTTATTTAACTTTGCTCGCTCACTTGTTGATGCTTGGTTGATTTCTACACTTTGGGGTAGCACAGCATAATCTGGACGTTGTTACTTGTCATTTGGGAATAAAATACAGTCTGCATAAAAACAAAGTATACTGTACTGAGGTGTGGCCAAATGTAACTGAGTACAAGTACATATTTTAAGAGTAAAAGTATTCTGCAAAACAACTATGGCAAATGACTGAAGTGTTGTAATATTTGTCCCTGTACAGTAGAAAAGGCAGTCACTTTTTTTTTAAGCATGCATCATATTTACAGTATATTGCCTTACCAGAGGCCTGTAGAGAATCACATGCACAATGCCATAGGTTGTACCCATCTGGCAGTGGCGCCTTTTCATTCCTGCACCAACTTCATCCAATTACTCTGTTCATTTGCTTGCCTGCTGTTCTCATATAAATATTTCACCTTCTCTATTTGTCATATGTCATACAAGATAAATTAACTACCCTCCTCATCTGCCTCTTGCCGTGAAAACTCATAAACTCATGTGAAGTAGATGACAGAATTGAAAGATTCACATGACCCCTTAGAGTCAACTCCCATGCCTGTAATTATTTGCTCAGTATTAATATGTATGTCCATGTAGCTATTGCATGGGAATGCATGGAAAGTGGCACACTTTTTCTACAAAATAATAAGTTTGCAGAATGTTATTTTGTTTAGGCTGACCTTGGGAGTGACTGTAACGTGGAAAAGTAAACATTTCATCTGGCTTCTCTGCATTTTGATGTGCCTAAGCAGGCCAGCATCAACTAACCACAACTTTCTTTGTGTTTTATGTGGTTCTTGGGCAGATCGGTGGCTGTTCGTCCAGATTGGCAGCATTTCCTTCCAAGTGAGCCTTGAAAACAGTGGGAGGCCACGTCTCTGTGGTTCTCAGCCCCCTATGAGGAGTCCTTCATTATTTTCTCACTGCCACTTTAGAATATCCACACATTCCTTCAGCATTCTTTAGCCCTCCCCTGTACAGAAGCACTTTATCACATTACTCCTTCTCACATTTCTCCAATTTGTTTTTAATGAGAGACAGCGGAATGCACTGCCACTGACTCATTTTGATCACTGGACAAAATAGCACATGAAGTAACTGTCTACTAAAGTTGAGGGAGAGTTTTGTCTGAAGCTTTTCCCCTAACCTTCTCTGATCAGAGTAAAGCTGCTAATGGGGAATTGCCATTTAGATGAATGGCACTCTCAGCACTCCCCTCATATGGTGTTGTAAACTGAATTGTAAAACAAATCTAGCTTGTAAATCTGTCGGCTGAGAAACAGGCTCGCTTTAGTTGGGTTTCAAATGAAGCTGTAATGCAGTGTGTGTATTTCCTTTCCTGCAGCCCAAGGCGGAAAAATGCTGAGCCTAATCACTTATGAGAAACATCCTCCTGCTGGGACGTCATTTACACTAGGCTGTGTTAAAAGGGTATAATTCTGTTGTAATCTGTGACGCAGACATTTTTATTTACAAGGGACATTTGCAGTAATATAAAAGACGACAGCTTTTGCATGTAGGGATAACCTTTCACATACGGTTGAAATTTGTGCCTTTCATCAATTTTTATTCCTCTTGTGTGTTACTTTGTTCATCTTTGTTCCCCTTTATCCTATTGTGTTCATTTTTTTGAATATTTTGTTCATTTCCTTGTTGTTTTAATTTATTTTTTGTTTCTGTGAAGTTTTGGTGATTTTCCTTTTTATTTTTTTTTATATAATTCTGTGAATCATTTTGTTCAGTTTTACATTAATCTTGTTAATTTTGATTTTCTTGTTAATTTACTTGTCTTTTCATGATTATTTTGTTCAGTTATTATTTTCTTTATTTATTGTTTTGTTCATTTAAAAAAATATTTTACTAGTTATATTATTCAGTTTTGCTCATGATCTTGATTATTTTGTTCATTTTATAGATGATTGTTTTCAGATTTGTCTGATTTTTTTGTAATTAGGTAGTTTTTTTCTTCTTTTGTATTCATTTAGTGCTTATTTTGCTCATTTTGATTTATTGTAATGTCTTAGTTTCATTTCTGGATATGAAGAGCCACAGGTTGCAGACCCCTCACTTAGGTAGACCACAGTACAAACATTTATCTAAAGCAATGGTTCTCAACTGGAATGGCTTCGGGACCTGCCATCACCCCTTAATGACAAGCTGTGACCCAAAGTCAAGGAAAGTATCTAACTTCTCAAATTTATCTTAATGAAAGGATGCAGTTTGATCCTAAAATAGTAGAATAGAATATCACAGAATGACAACACAAAAAAAAAAGTTTTATGATAAACCAAAACAACTAACAAGTGGTGATGCCAGAGAGGGAAATATTCCCTTGTATTTTCAACTAGCTGCATTTTAATTAAACCAAAACTCTTCACTTCAGTAACTTCAGCCTTTATTAACAGACTCAACAATAGGTTCATGCACAAAGATGAAATAAAAAAGTCCAACTACTGAGAAGTAGCTTCAAAATACTCAAAATATGTAGCTTTAGCTGAGCACCCACTCATTAAATATATAACATTATGCTATTAAAACTACTGTATTCAGTCAATTATTCAAGCATGAATTATAAGGTTGACATAATAATTAGAACATTTCAATAACAGCCATATTTAACAGACTCCGTTGGTATTTTCATTCAACATACATGAAAAGTACTACTGACAAATATTTTTGAGAAACTCAAATTATGTAGCTTTAGCTGAGAATCCTCATTCTCTGCATCTAGCAACACTCACTTCAACTTTAGGTGTAACACTGACATCATAGGCCTCAATTAGGAGGAATTAATGGGAGATCTGGACATGCATCTTAGTCCTGATGCGAGTCTTAAAGTCTGGAGCTATAAAAATGTTGTGCCCCCTCCCCTGAACGGACACATTTATTACATTTAATTGGTCAAATGCATCAACAAGGTAAGCAGCATATGCGATTCAGACACTGTTATTAAACAGGTCTGCAAGAGGCAAATTGTTCTGGGCACAAAAGGCTGCTATTTCAGCTCGTAGTTCATAAAAACAGGACAGTACCTTTCCCCTCGAAAGCCAGTCCTCTGCAATGCTGTGGGGCTTCTTTAACTTCGCAATACGATCTGCCACCTGGTAAGATGCATGGAGTTCCTGTTCTTGCTTCGAGCACGAAGAAGTTAAACACTTTTGTGAAGTCCTCAGGTACAGTAGTCATCTTCAGTTTTGATAGCTTCATGTTTTCATGTGCCAACACCTCGCAGCACACAATAGAGGTTTGAGGTTTTTGTCCTCTTTTGTCCTATCTCAAATTGTGTGCGTCGTAGCTGCGTTTCAACATGCTCAATTAGCATATCTAAACAAACTTTGCGGGTCTTCTATGGTCTGAAATGGCTGGTATCCACTTGTATTACTGGGCATTATTGCCACCTACTGTGACACACTGTTGATTTTTTGTTAACATTTTTTTTGCCTAGGCAGAGGCCCTCTACCCACTTTTGGGTTGCAACCCACCACTTGAGAATTACTGATCTAAAGAACATTTAATTTCTATTTAATCAGCTCCTCAACAGGTGAAACTATATCATTTTACATTTACATTTTACTTTTTTTAGTATCAGAATGAAACAAGTACTTTCATCAGACAATGTCATTAAAAACAAATTGCTCCATTGTTAGCGTTTGGAAGAAATGGTTGTTAACTTAAAAAGCATCTGGGATTTATCTTTAATTTTATTATCTTCAACATTATACATTACTGGTGAAGACATCTGTAAAAGAACTCTGTTCAATTGTGCAGCTAACGAAGTGCTAAAAAATTCAGAATTTTTTAGATTGTCCAAAGTAGCCCCAACGTGAGCTTTGATGACACCGTTACACACTCATGGCATTTTCTCATCAGTCACCCAGAACGGTTTCATTTCACAGGTGTGACTTGTCAAGAGTTAAGTCATACCATCTGTTTCCTTCTTCATGTGTTTCAGACCCACCTTGTCCCTAATATTAATGCTGAAGACCTCAAAACTGCGAAAGAACATGTTTGGATTTATGTAGTAAACAAACAAAGTGTTAAAGGTGCAGTATGTTGGGAAACTAGCTAGTAGCCATTCATTGTCACTGGTGCAGTACGTTATTAAGGTTAAACAGGCGACGTGTCAGTCAAAACAGATTAAAACCTCACAGTTGTCAACTGTTTTCAACAGTGAGTGAGTGTACGAGCACCTATGAGGTTGTAAGCTGTGTTGATTGGCAGGTCACCTTTCTAATTATTTACAGCAGACCTCTGCAAACGATTCGTTTCCAGCTTGTTTGCATGCTTGTTGCATTTTGTTTATTTGTTTGTTTACATATAAACAACATATAAACAAAACTTAGCAAAACAAGCAAACAAGAACAAAAAATTTACAAAATAGCTAGCAAAGTGAGTCAAAAATTAGTAAAAATGAACAACATGATTAGGTACATTTTAAAAATGAGCAATATAATCAATAAAACTGAACAAAATAAGCAGCAAAATGAGGGGGAAAAAAACAAGCAAGTAAAAAAATTAACAAAATAACCAAAAACATTTGTGAAAAAGCAACAGAATGAGCAAAATTTATTTAAATAATCAAGAAAAGAATCATCATATTGTATAGTTTCTTTTATTTTATCTGCCTGGTTCTGGATATGTCACTGTATCGCAATTAATGTGGACTTCATGGTGTTATTATGTAAATGTTAAATAGTTTGTTGAAATACAGTTTATTAGGTTGTAAAATATAAATTCAAGGAGTGGTAAATGTAGTGTCTTGTCTGAAGTTCCAGGGTTAAAAGACAAAATAAGAAAATGCACTGGTATTTTGTTGTCCCAGCAGAAATCAAGTCAACAAGGTGTGTTTAGTGTCAGTAACATAATCCAAATCCTGTCTGGTATGAGAAAGGGAGTATGTGTTGTAAGATTGAGGGTGTGTGAGAGTGAAGGCTTTGTGGCCTTGCAACATTGATCTCTCCTCTCTCATGCCCTGCAGAATCAGACAGGGCTCTGAATACAAGCCAATCAATGCTGTTCCTCCAGCACATTCATCTGTCCTGTGGGTCACACATGTGGTCAACAATGCTCACACACAAACAAATGAACAAAATGGCATTCATGCTCATTTATGTTCACACAGTCACATGATGTATTCAAAGTGTTTGTCTTGTGACCCAAACTTTCCAAAGATCAAGTTTCCAATTCTTATTAAATTCATAATGAAGAAATATCCAAAATGAAATGGACAAACACCAGAAATTAACCAAACGAATACAGATGTAGAACAAAAATGATGGATGTAGCATGAACAAAATATTCATGAACATGAATAAAAGTGAACAAAATGATGAAGAACACCTACAAAATTGAATAAAATAACAAGTTAATGAAAATTTTTCAAAATAATCTAATGCAAACTACAATGTGATCTTTCAGCAGTGGACAAAGTAAATAATAATTCTAATGATTCAATAAATCAGTGTTAAGTTAACTTTTTTGTAGTAAGATTTTTACATTTTCACAGTTTTTTTTATCTTTTTTGTTTTTGTTCATTTTTATTAACATTTTTACCCCACAGCCTTGAGAGGGCAGCTGGGTATCAACATCTAGTTGTAACTCCAGAAGGAAGTACTGGAATCATCACAAGCCAAACTGATACCATAGGTGTATCTATTAAGTATCTCGGTCAAGTTCGAATTTCAGTGACCTTGACCTCAAGGTCCAGGTCAGAGGCCAACTTTTATAAAAACCATGTGAATGTGATCATTCAAGAACGGATTCACAGACCTTTGTCAAATTGATACCATGCATGCATCTGCTGGAAATCGTGCAACAAAGCAAAAGATCAAGTTTTGCAAAGACATTTTGCAGGCTACAACTTGAAGGGAGTTGAATGCCACTTTTCTTTAGTGTGTCATTTGGCTGATAATTGTGTTCAGTATTTACCCCTCATCCTCTGGGATGAAGGTGCATTGTCGTTGACCTGCTGGCAGGGGTCAAATTTGGTGATAGCTCTTGGATGGAAAGTTCTACGGTCACAAAACTTGCACCACATGTGTATGAGGTCAATATCTCTGTCAAGTTGGAAAATGGGTAACCTTGGACTTGAGGTAAAGGTCAAAGTTTAAATGATCTGATTTTCCTGTTCGCGTAATTACCCATGAAAGGAGAGGCCTAGGATCACCAAACTTATAACAAAGGTGTATTTGAAGTCCAGACTGGGAAACAGGCTGAGGATTATCAGTGGCATCTGCCAGAAATTTTAATCCTTTTTGCTTATTTTGTGCATTTGTCCAAGTTTGTAATTTTACAGTTTACTTGACTGCTTTGTTCAGTTTTGTCAATTTTTTTGCTCAGTTTGTTAATTTTGTTATTTTTTGACTACTTTAATTCTGTTTATGGTTTTGGCGCTTAGTAGATCCATTTTAATAATGTCCTTAATTATTCTATGCAGTTTATTTTTCATTTAATTGATTATTTTGTAATTTTTTCCTTTAAATTTCACCTTTTTTGGCACCTACTCATTGAGGTGTGGCAAAATGGAACTGAGTACAAGTACATTTTTTTCAAATGGAACTGAGTAAGAGTAAGAAAGTATTCCGCCACTCTCAGAAGTATATTTTATGGAAAACTACTCAAGTACAAGTAAAGGAGTAAATGTACCAACCTACATAAATGTCTGCATTACCATGACGACAGTTACTGCCTGTCAATAAAATGTGTCTGTAAAGATTCTCAGTCATCTAGATCATGGTATCGAAGGTTTTCTTCTGTCGACTGGACTGGAAATTTGGTTTGAAGATGTTTCACCACCTATCCAGGAAGCTTGTGCAGTTGCTGAAGAAGCTGAAGAAGCTTCCTGGATAGGTAGTGAAACATCTTCAAACCAAATTTCCAGTCCAGTCAACAGATGGAAAACCACACACCTTGGTCAATAAAATTCTGACGTCAGATAAAAAGCAATATAATATATAGATTTTTTTCCTTACACAACATCCTTCGTGACCCACTCAACAAGTCTGCAACCCTGCCAGCTGGGAATCTTTGTCCTAACATACTGTACCTTCTACTGTAGTCACAGTAATGTGTGCATTCACTGGTTCCATTTAATAGAGACAGAAAGAGGAACGGAGAGGGAGAGCGCGTTGGAAAGGTGGAATGGCACCCAGGGGAACTATGGAACATTCACACCAGTGCACATCCATCTCCAGGACATGAGGAAGGACCCGCCTATGGCATACCAAACAGAGCGAGCATGACAGAGAGTTCAGCATAAGAAGCAGGTGAGCCTTGAACATGTTTGACAGATACAGATGCATGGCCACATACGCACACACTCACACAAACTGTTTCAAACTCCTTCATCAAGCTTTGCACCACACATACACCGACGCAGACCCTACCAGTCTAATTGGAATGGTGTATCAGGCTAGCAGGGGCACATTTCTCTCAGGCTGACTATTGTCATGTGGCAGCAAAGTTAATCTGTTTTCTCAACAGCCAGACATCCATGTGACTAATGTCTTGACCCTTCTGCACCACCATACAGTATTGTGGTACAATACCCTGTAATGTCAAGTTTGTACACAGCTGTTCCCGTTTTGGCTTTAAGTTTATTATGCCACTTCTGTTTTGCCAGTGCACTGTACTGTCTGATGTTTTCTCATTTGTCTTACCTAAATTTCTCTGCATAGATAATTTCCAGTTTTTACAAATTCCCATTGTACCTTGCAGATTAGTTAACATTATGTTAGGTCTGCAGCTGGATCCTTTGTCATCATCAAAGTCTGTGCATCTTCTTTGTTTGTTAAATTTTGGATGTACTGTAAATCTGTTTTATCTGAAGTCCTACATAAACTTTTGTTGTTGTTCATGTTGCTTATTGTATAAATGTTCATTTTTTCATTTATTTTGTTCATTTTTGCATTTAGAGTCTTATTCTATCCATTTCCTTTTCATTTTGGATGGTAGCTTGTTATTTTGTTTGTTTTGGTTCATTTTTGTCCTTTTGTAGTCTATTTTTGTTCATTTTATTCCTTATTTTGTTCATTTGCAGTCAAAACACTTATTGTATTGCTACTGATTGCTTTGATTTTAGTTTGGATGTTAAAGTTGCTGCAAAGGTGATTTTTTTTTCTGAAATGTAACATAATTGATTCAAGTTTGTTACAAATTAAATCATGTCACAGTGTCCAGTTCCAGTCTTAACTCAGTTTTGACCAAATATTTAGTCACTGCACTTTGTCTTTGTGGGGCAGAATACCCAGGCAGACTTCTTAAACTTTTCATGGATGTAGCACATGTAGTTGTAATTCCACTCTCCTCGTCATTACGGAAATCCCCAGAAATGTAAGGAAACGACGGAGACTTGAAGAGATAGTCAACAAAAAAAGAGTTGAAGCAGGAGCTGAAACTTTCTGCTTAAGGTTCAAATACCTGTTTGGTGAGACTAGGTGAGAGCCTAGTTAAAAGTCGGGAGAGGCTGTTCATCTGTGACATTCTACAGAAATAAACCAGCTCATGACGTAATGCCAGGTGTGCTGTGAACTGAAAAGAACACAACCAGACCATTATACCAGGTTTATACAAACACTGCACCTGCCCTCACCAATGACGACTGCACAGTATCCAAAGGTCTTTGCCAGATGAGGTCAGTAGGAAACAATAATGGACCCAGTGTGCAAAAGAAGAGACACAGGAGTGAGGAAGCTCATCTCAAGCACTGCTTATCCAGCCTTCACCACCCACAGGTTGTTGGCACTCAGAGAGCTGTACAAATGATACAGAAAGTTCTCAACCAGGAAGATCATCTCTGCCACACTGTCGGAAAGGTTTCAATGGAGAGAAATATCAGAGAGACACTCCCACCTTGGACAAAACTACTAGAAATGTTGTGAAAGTAAAAAAAAGGACATGAGGGAAAAGACTAAACATCTACTGTGTAACAATGCAATGCATGATTCTCTGAGCTGTGGACCACTGGACATCACATGACTTGGGGTTGGAAGGACAGATGATTACTGACAAAGCCACACTGTCACTGATTACGGTGTTGATTGATTGGTTCATGATAAAACTGTAACATTACAGTTCTTAGGTTGGATATGAAAGATAAGTTATTAACACAATAAGATGGTATATATCTTTAATCAAAGTCAGATTTTCATGGGTGCAGGAATGTAGGTAATAATTTTGACCTCAGCTATATATATAAACTGTTTTATTGCACAGATTTTTCTAAGATGCCACAGTAATGACAGCCCTCCAATTCAAAGTACTGGGTACTACATAGGCAACAGGTTGGCCAACACAAATGTGTGTTGTAAAGGTTTGGTCTATATTGTATGCTACCGTTTAAGTGACGAGGTAGAGTTCAGATGGGTTAAAAGGTTAAACATTTTTTGTCTACTTTTGGATTTTCTCTCTTAGTGCTTAGAAAAAGTCAGATGCCCAGTCATCTGGCTTATGGTGTGGCTATTCACGTCTGCCTCTATTTTTCTTTCATAACAGGCCTAGTAGGTTGGGATTCTTATGGGATTCTGAGATTATTGCACAGTTGAATGACTGTTTTACATTATTACTTTCATAGTGGGCGCTGTTCATGCACATCCAGAATGCCTGCCAGAGGGATCAGCTGGAGCTGCCTCTGACTTTTTCTGTTGTTAATATAAATGAGTGTTGCTTTTAGAAAATATGATAGGTCAGTAACAAAGAAGACCATGAAGTGTATTGATGCCCCTCAATTATTCCCACACATAGGTCTATGAGAAATGACAACATCCTTATAGTAGTTGGCGGGAGGGGAGCACCCCCAGAACACTGTTTACCTGCTGCCTGCCAGCAGCATAGTGCATGATGGGAAGGAAGCAAAACTGACAAGTGAGGCCAATGAGTGAATACAAAGAATCAAGCAAAAGTTTTTATGTCCTTGTTGTAGATTTGTCCCTGTCAGTGTTGCAAAGGCTCCTCTCAATGGTCTGTCATGTTGAAAATGTGTTTAATTGGAATCAATTAGCTCAAGTACTCAATGAGCATAATACTAATTGGCCAGCAGAGCACAGTGACAAGCAGAATTGGCAGTGGCAGCTTGTGTTTGTGTGTTGTGAGGAAAGAGGAAGCTCTGAGCAGAAGGGAATGGATACAGTTGAAGGCTGAAACTCAAGAGGAGCTGTGGTTATTAGGAGCTGCAGGTCCTCCTCTACCTCACTCAATTGTCCATCTTCAAATAGTTATTTCCAGTAGCTCCCCACCACCTCCCCTCCTTCCTCTTGATTCAAGCTCATCACTGTGTCTAAAAAAGTAAGACAATATTGGAAGGTTGAGAAAGTGGGGGTGAGGGGGTTTATAACCCATGCTGTCACTGATTTGGGGAACATCTGCTTGAAAATGCGTTAAGCATCCTATGGCTCTGTGATGCAACTGCGGCTCATCTCTCCATGTGTGAAATGCTTTTAGATTTACTCTTAACCCTGTCAAGGAATGTTTAAGTAAGTGTGTGTGTGTGTGTCAGAGAGAGGACGCTGAGGTGTGGACTTGGCCTCGCCAGTGGGACAGAAGCGCTGATGTGTGCTACCGTTTAAAATAGCCCAGACAGACAGCTGAGCAGCTGTGACCTCAGGTCCCCTGAACTCTCAGTTACACTCACTGACCACACTGCTCCATGCAGTGTGTGTCTGTGTATGCAAACTACCTACAGCATAATAAACAGAGTCTTCAGTGCCCATTTCGAAAACATTAAACTGAGTGCAGAGCCTACAGCTAGAAAGCTTAGTTCAAAGTACTTTTCAGACTAAAGCTTTGTGTCTCCATTTGCTCCTGTTATTGTCCATATTTTAAAGCCATCCATGGCTTTTTGCGTCAGTCATCAGAGGTTATTAAAGGACGACAGACAGCTTTGGTTTTGTCAGACAGGGACAATGCAGACCAATTACAGCTCAGTCAAAGAGCAGGCACGATATCCTTGGACGGGGTACTCTTCCTGCTCGTCTGCAGCCAGCCAGACACTCAGTTTCACAGCAACAAGCATGAAATAGACTCCAAGGATCAAATACAGACTGTGTGCAATTGGAAGTGTACAACTGTGGAACGGGGTGTGTGGATGAGATCATTGGTGTGTGATGATTTTTATGTTCCTAAAAGTGTATGTGTATGCATGAGCGATGCAGAGACTGAGTAGCGGGTGGACATTGTGTGTGCAGCCAGGAAAGTGTTATTAGTAATGTTTGCTCCCACACTGATGGCTAAAACAGTAGGAGGTGTGGTAAGACTTGGAAGGATAATGTCGCCTGATCCATTGCCACCAAATTCTTTCATAATCAATGTGGAGGAAATATTTTGATTTAGTCCTGATGTTTTTGCAGTTAATATCTTTTACTTGGTAATTTAAAAAGGAAGAACCATGAAATGGCGCATGTGTAAAGCACATACAGTATAACATAGCACGATTGAAAATGTAGCCTTACTCTTTTCAAACCTCTGAGTGGATATGCAATTTTATGTTTATGAGTCATCTGGTAGTTCTGATGCTAACATACGGGTTGACCGGACAGACTATTTCCAGGAAATTACAGTCCGCAAATAGGCAAAGTTTCCCCTGCTGAAGCAGCCAATGGGTCAGCCACACATCAGCTGAGTGAGCAAACTGTCACTATCGACACCGCTGTCATCACAGCTGACTGTCTTTCCAGCATCAAACCTACTCATGTCGTCTCTACTCTTACACTCTCTCCTCTGCTTCTATTCCAGGGGCAAACATAGAGACTGATATGTTTAGCAAGAGGCTTCCTGAATGCAAACAGAGAAGGTCTGACTGCGACAGCTTGCCCTACCTGTGTCCTCTAAACTCCACTTAAGACCAGCAGCAGCCCGACTGTCAGTCAGACTTTGGCGTAACAGCCCGAGACTCATGTTTTCAGCCGTATGAATTTAGCATAAAGTAATTGTTAAGAAATTAGAAGATCTATGTACACTATATCAATAACACATCTCTGAATTGTGTATGGAGCTGGAGAAAGCAAGCAGTTATTGTAATTTAGCAAAACAGTGGAAGCAAGGGGAACCATACAACATTGTATAGCAACAGTAAATTGCTATAAAATCATATTGTTATTAAATCATATGCCATACAGTGCTTGCTAATGCAAATACACTGTGGCTTTAATTTGTATGAATAACTATACAAAGTTCAGGAACTCCAAAAACTGTGAAATAGGGGAAAATACTTGAAAGTTTTGTTCATTTTCTTGAGTGTTCATTTTTGTTCTTTTTGCATCTAATTTGGTTCTTTTTATTGATCGGTTGGTTCATTTTCCATCATATTTTGTTCAGTTTTCTTCTAATTTTGTTCACTTTTTTTAATCGATTTTCTTGACTATTTTGTACCTTTTGCTTCCTGTGTTGCGCCTTCTTTCTGATTATATTGTTCATTTTGACTTAAAATATTTACCGATTTATTGCTTTGGCCTTAATTTTGTAATTATTATACACTTAAAGTCACTTCATTATTCATTCTGACTGACTTTGTGGAGCAGTGTAGTAGACAGCATGTGTAAAAGGGTTAAGAAGGAAAGAAATGGCATAATGTGTGGCACAGTTTGGATATCTTCAGTATTTATGTGCTGTTGAAAATAAAGAAAAACACTGAAGGATGTGATTTGGCCAGTCGTGATTGTGGATTTTTTTCCTGCAACTTCGATTTTTAGTTAGTGTTATTTTTTCACTTTTTCACATTAAATGGTTATTTTTTATGTGATAGAAGGAATACAGTAGCAGGAGGAAGATGTGCTTTTTTAAAATTCTGGGTGTTTTTCCCACTGACTGGTGTTCTGCACCTTTAATGTAGTATTGAAGCACCAGTTTTAAGAAAATATCCAGCTTTGTATTTATTCATCAATAACAACAATTAATTCTTCACAGTGTAGTCTATGGTTCTCAATTGCTCAGTGGTGTGAGTGGTGCACCCAACACCAATTTCTCAGCCAAGAGGCTATTCTCATTTACGCATAAATATGCACAAAAAAGATGATGCTTGCATAAATGTTTTCACACATGGAGAGGCAGACAAATGTTATTTAAGCAGACTGAGCAAATGATTGTTGTGTTTGCACGTGTGAAATTCCAACAGTCACTGGATTCTTACAAAAACAAAGTATAACGCACAGCACTGAAATGACACCATACTTCATGAAACTCTGCAGTGACAGCTTCAATAAATAGTGGAAATTTTGAAAAGGAAGATCCAGACCAGTCATTAATTTCCAGACTCAGCTTTTTGGTAAAACACTTAATTCAGCTCCTTATTCAACAGGTCAAGCAGTATATTGGTCTTTGAAACTATAAGAGTTTCTTTTTAAACCATAATGTTGATGATAAAGAGCTCGGAATTTACAGAATATTTCCCACTGTCAAGGAGGATCTGCCCCTTACAGCCCTGCAGGGATAAGCAGGGATGGATTATTCATCATGATAAATATTTATTTATTTTAAAGAGAGGCTATCGAGACCAGAAAAAAAGCAGAGCACCTTTAATAGAGCTCAGCTACACTGAGTTATACTGATACAAAAGAGAGAAATAAGACACAAAACAATGGCAACTGACTTAAATTATGTACATTTATACACATGCGAGGGTATAGAACTGTTAGTGATTCGTGGGTGCAATGAACAGAACAAAACAAAGATGCTGTGAAACCAATATGGCTATAGAACAAGGTGTGACACATTTAAACTTGCAATATCTCACATAACCCAACTCTTTTCAGTTCCATTCTTCATTCACTGCAGAGGTTTATAATAAAGTTTAAGGTAGTTTCATACAGTTAAATTAAATGGGTCCTTTTTATTTATTATGCAGCATCAACAATGATTTACTCTTTAGTTGAGAGATGAAAAATGTTTGTAATTATGGATAGTTAATGGAAGAGGAATACCAGTGTCAACAGACACTGACATTTAACTTTACAAACCTGTTTAATTTAGACACTGCCTGTATCTTTTACATAGTTTTAATACGGTATCTGCAATGCATTGGTCAGACATTCATCATTTACATTCACTCATTAAACTCTTCTGTCTCAGTGTACAATTTGAGTTTTATTTAGTGGAATTTCAAAGAGTGGACCTTTTTAAAGTAGACTGGGAAACATTTAAGCTTGTGTGGCTCTCCCGAATGAAACAATAAAACATGAGGGATGAATAAGGAGGGACTGTAAAATAATCATCGACATCATTGTACATCGTGTCCCATTTGCATTTGGTTGATCTGCCAACTTAATCTTTTTCTCCAATTTCTATCCACCATTTTAGAGAGGTTAAAAATCTTTAAAACGAAATCTGTTTTCATGTTTCTTAAAAGGCCCAATCGATGGTCAGTTTGCATACATGCATTAATGTGCAAGTCAACAAGCAAACACACAAACTGGATGCACAATAAACATTAGTAAAATCAAGGATGTACAGACTTTGTTGAAACGCCAAAAGTTTGTCTATTAAATGTATTTCCTCTGATGTCCATTCCTGGTTTCTTTATGACATCCATGTGTAGCCAAGCACACAGTATTCATATTAAATGTAAGGGAAAAGAAGAATTCATTCTGTTAAACAGCTTTTTGTCAGAACCTCATACATCAAATTTTTCCATCTATATACAGTTACATACTATACACACCTAGTTTGTCTGCACAATATGTTCAGCTGTGCCAGTGTGCCCGTACTCTACCTGTGAACTCATTACATTCTAATCCCTGCCAAGGTACACAGTTATTAGAGTAGATCAGATCTGCTGTTCTGGGCCAGACACATGGGGTTGAGCTATCAATCCATCATGCATTCTTTAATCCTTGAAAACAAAATGAGTTGAGTTTTCAAATGAGCTGGATTCTTCTGCCTGACTGGCAAATGGCGCAGCGGCTGTGACGAGGGTTTAGCCGGATAGGATAAGTAAAAACCAGCAGCGGTAAGAAGACAGATGTACTGACAGATTAAAATGCATGTGAGTTAGCATTTTTAAGTAAAGTCAGAATGATGCAGTCCCAATCTGAACCACAAAGTGCATGTCTGTGTCAGTAAAGCAAAGAGCAGTAGGGCTGTACTAGTGTTTAGCCTGGATCGTACTGTATACTGAACAGAAGAAGCAGCAGGCCTGGTCATTGTAGACGAACATGCATGGGATCAGCTTGTGCAAACACCTCAGTTGGTGATGTTGTTCTTCCATGAACCCCCATTTACAGTCTCCTACTAAACAGTGTTCTCTCAGCTTTCTTTTATTTTTTCCATCATTAAGGTCCATCAATGTAAGTTGAAGACAGGGTAAACATATTGCGTGTTGTGTATCTGTGTATGCACGTGGTTCCTAAAAGGGCAAAAGTAGAGGAATCCACAGAGGCTGCTGGCATCAGACTAAAGTCCACTGTGAGCAAAGTGCAGCAAGAAGCAGTGCAAAGCCCCAGGGTCGTGGCCAGCTGGCAGATGATGAGCCCCCTATCACCATAAACGACGTGGGCTTGACAGGTTTCTCATATGGACTGTCACCTCCAGGCTGCCTCCCTGTGGACTTTCCTTCACTGGAGATGACTGTGTGAGCTGAGAGAGACAGAGGCAGAGAGAGATAAACAGAGGTTAATGGTTTTGCTCATCATGCTAATCACAGTAATGAAGGTGAGCCCCCTGAGCTGGTAAAATTTTACATGAGAGACTCATCATCACTATTCAGTCTCAATTCACATCACGATAGAGCTTTAAAACAATGCTTAGAAAATTGAAAAGTACATGCACAAATACATACACAAGTTTCCATTTGTGATCTCAGCAAATCTCAATCTTGTTTGAGGAGGATTTCACCCATCTCTCAACAATGTCTCTTTCTTGATCAACTCTATTATTGCATGGTGTAATTGCACTGCTTCTGAACATATTACACTATCTGTCACCTCCCTTCTTTCTGTGATCTGACTGTGTGTTTGTGTCTCTAAAAACCAGTAGAAAATGAATTCCCTCTGTTCATTACCCATCGTTCTTTCTGCTCCCGTCAGTGAATGCCAGCCCTACACTCATCAATAGATTAGAGACAGAGGACGGTAATCACATCCTTGGACTCATACTGTGTGCATTAACAAAGTATAGGTTGTGCTCATTTTATTGATGTGTTGTCAGTGGTTGATGAGTGTAATGGGCAGGATACAATAAAACAATCCATCCTAAGCAGTTTTTTGCCAGGAGAGATTTCAGACACATTAGACCTGTAGGACACAGAAGTGTCATCTAGGTGTAACTCATGTGCAATAGTTGTACATCTCTGCAAATTTTATGCTGATGGGACATTGCCCCCTGAAAGCACACTGATTGACTACAGGCGACTCAAGCATCTTTGTGTTGACTGAGCAGGGGATTTTAAGAAATAATTAACAAAAAAGGTAGAGAAAGGGAGAGACAGACGTTACGATGGGGTAAACTATCAGGACATTGATCGCACCAGAGCCAGGTGTCAATACTCTTTAAGCTGTCACTGTGATGTGTGTACAGACTGGTGGGTCTAGAAGTCAGCTGTCTACTCTGTGACTTAGCTGTCAAACAGCCCCATAGCCAGGTGTCTGATATGCTATTAGATATGACTCTTTAAATACTTCAACCACCACAAAACATCAAACTGTTTAAGCCCCAGGAAAACATTATTTCATTAAACTGGAGAATGCTCATCAACCCATCCCTATTGTGCGCTTGGGTTTGAATGCAGACATGCATGTGTGAATGGGGCTAGGCAGGGCTCTTGAAAGATAAACGTGTTTCTTGTGCCAGTGGTTTTTGTTGTTCCAGCAGACAATAGACAAAGACATCATTTATCCCAAATCAGATGCTTGTTATTGTTTCAATGGAAATGGGCTGCATCTCATCAGGGGGATGTCAGAAACAGCCTCTGAATGGGCCAGCATAACAGTAATACAACTATACTGCAGGCTAAACAACTGGCTAATTAATGGAGCAAGTCCTTGCCAGAACAAGCAATTATAAAAGAGACAACAGGATTTGAGAAGAGAAAATATTGCAAAGAAAAAAACACATTTGATAAAGGTCACTTAGATCTTGTACATTTACTTTTGTTGTCAGCTACTTTGTTTTTAAAATGCTGCAATGTCTTGAGGTACGTCTGGTCTCATTTTGTTTGAAATCATAAGTGAGTGTGAATGGTTGTCTGTCTATGTGTCAGCCCTGCGATGAACTGGCAACTCATCCAGGGTGTACCCTGCCTTCGCTCAAGTTAGCTGGGATAGGCTCCAGCACCCCCCCCCCCCCCCCCCCCCC
>JAQQAE010004541.1:0-18637 GCA_029823295.1 Pseudamia nigra | reverse complement strand
ATTATGTTCATTTAAATGTTTAACTATTCTATTATAAATTATTTTTTCTAAAATTTTTGAAAAACATGGTAATATGGCGATGGGGCGATAATTGGTAAAAGCTCTTGAATCACCAGCTTTAAACAATGGGATAACTTTAGCAATTTTAAAATTGGCCGGGATGATTCCAGTTTTCATTGACAATGCAAATATAAATGTTAGTGGCTTGCTTAATGGAGTTACTACTTCTTTAATTAGAGAAGCACTCATGCCATCGTGTCCTGGAGTTGAGTTTTTTAACTGTAATATAATATCACAAACTTCCTCAATATCGGGAGGAGCAAAATGATCCAGTGATGAAAAGAGCTCTTTAAATAATCTAAAGGACTAACGTTAGAATGTATTATCCTACTGGATAAAGTGCTACCTACATTTGAAAAGAAACCATTAAACCTACAAGCAATTTCATAAGGATCAGACAGAGTGGAGTCCCCATCCACAAATGATGTTTGTTGGAGCCTTTTTCCTTTGAAGTAGCTGATTGGTGGTTCTCCATGTACTCTTAATATCATTTGTAGATTTTAAAAACTGTTCACTGTAGTATCTTTTCTTTGCTGCCCACAAAAGATGTACAAATTTATTTTTATACAATTTGTAAGTTGCTAAATTTAATGGAATTGGAGAAGAAATATATTTTCTATACAGTTTATTTTTAATCACAGAAGACTTTTTCAATCCTTGTGAAAACCAGGTATTATTATTTTTCCTCCTCCTGTTTCCTGGACAAGTTATTAGTGGGAAACATTTTGAACAACATTGATTAAACTACTTCATAAATACAACATAAGCTAAGTTTGGATTATACTCATTATAAACTGTATCAAAAGAAGTGGTCTGTAACATTTTTTAGAATTTTGATTTATTAAGTTCATTGTTCTTTTACTTTTGCAGTGGCTACAAACAAGACCGTTTCACATCGAAGAATCAAACTGATACCTTGCTTTTTGTAAAAAAAAAAAATGTCACCACAATATTCTTTTACATCTTGCATCTATCTTTTTTTTTTATCTTCATTTCTATCTTAATTTTGCAGTTGGTCAGGAAAAAATCATTTTTGTCTTTCAGCTGAGAGTCCACACACAACAGCAGATGACTTTCAGACCTTTGCAGACCAACTGAAACAAGGTCAGTATGGTGTTTGATATCAACATGACTTAGCCATTCAAGGCATTTTCTCTTAATGAATAATATTCTTACTTTCATCTGTGTGGGAGTAATGAGCACGAAATGACTTCCTTAACAATTTAGCTCACAGTGCTTATCAGGTGACTTTGCCAGCAACAAGTACAGTACTTATGTAATAAACAGGACATCGTGTAGGTGGGGAAATAGTGACCCTCCATTTGAATCAAGTCTAGGTGTGATGGTATCACTCTCTGTGTGCTTATAATGTGCCATAATTTCCATTACTTCCAAAGGTACATTTATAATGAGCTTAAATAAGATTTTCCATTCATACCACCACTCAGATGACTGTCATCTTTAGGGAGAGTTAAGTTTATGTTTACAGTTATAGCTCTACAAGTATGTTGATAGGAAGCCAGTGTCAGAGAGATGGTTCCAGTATTTTTAATTCTCTAGTTATCCCGTGCACATCCATCTGGTACTAAAATCCTATATATCCATTCCCATCACTGTAGATCCATTGTGCACTAAATATTTTGTTGTAGATCCATTTCTTGCAAGTATTCATATCCATGCAAGTATTTGTAATTCATTGCATTTTAATCATCTTTGAAAAACGATTCTGATGATTATTGTGCTAATGAGCCAATGCGGCTTCTCCATCTTGGTGAATGGAAAATGAAAACAGAGCCACAGTGAAACCTCAGTGCCAGATGAGTACTTTCCTTGGCCTCGACACATCCCCCTCCCCAAGACAGAGGGGGTTTAAAGCTGTCTATCCTGACGCGGTGAGGTCTAGCTATTTAAAGCTGAGGCAGCAGAGCACAAAAAGGTTTTAGGGTATGGTTGCTCAACCTCACACTCTAAAAATAACCGTATTTTCCACCAGAGTGGGAAGCATGGGATCGATGGAGGCCAGAGTGGGGTGGTGATTGCCCCACTGGGGCAAATGGTGAGTGGCATAATAGGATAACTGCTCCCCTACCCCCCAGTGTAATCTACACTACAGAATCCGAGCTTCGAGAGCTGGAGAAGCTGAGAATGAAGGTAGCACTGCTGCAACATGAGATTTTTCTAGAACAGGTAAGTTGTTCCACAAGCACCTGGAAACTCTGAACAGGTAATAATTACTTGGTAATAATGTGGTACTTTTTTCATCTGTGTGACAGGCTCTTTTGGCCACCGTGACTCCACAACTCTGCACTGTTTTACACGGATGCCCCAAACCTAGTCTGCTAAGAGACTTGTTCTCCGTGCTGGGAGAAGGTGGGGAGCATTTCGCGGCAATTGTCCTGGACTCTGAACCTGACTGCTGAACAAATTACACTGGAGTACTGACTGCTGAACAAATTACACTGGAGTACTAACTTGTATGTTCTTACAGGTATCATTTAGTATTGTATAAATATAATCTAATTGATGTTTTATAAATTTTTGATAAACATTCTCATAAAAGTTAATAAAACTTGTTATTGCATTGCAGGACTATTGTTTTGGATTTCTTTCTACTGAACAGGTGTCCCTCATCACTGGTGGTACCATTCATGTCTGTCCTTCCATCCTTGAATGAAAATAATTACTAAGGATTTTTTTTTGTTTTCTGAAAAAAGGTTATTTTCAACCACAATTTAAATAGACATAAATGTTTATCTTTTTAATGGTTCAATTACATGCTCATGTTTAAAATCAAAGTTTGAGTATCCTGTATTCTTTAATAATTAGTACTTGTATAATGGAAAAAATACCGCCTTAAGCCCTCCACACAGAGCCTGTTGCAGCACAGCCAGCAGGTGGCACTGGGTACACATCGTAAGTGAGTGAGCGCACAGAAGGATCTGATTTCTTATAATCATGATTTTACTGTTGTATCCAAACCTTTCAACCAGTCATCATTTGAGATCACTTTGTGTATCAATGTGCATTTACTAGTAGAAATCAGTTAGATGTACAAACACTGTAGCTGCCAACTCAGTGGTCTATAAATGAAAACAATGTACATGGACAGTTTCATAACTCTTTTCAAATTTGTAACACTAACATTAGGGATGCCTTGACTTTAGGTGGGTCAGGTAGCTCTTTGTCATGTTTGTTTCATTTTTTGGCTCAGTGTCCACTATGAATTGACCATAAAAATACTGTTTCTTTGATTTTGGAAAAGTGGTGCCCATAATTTTACCCTTAACATTTGCAATGTGAAGGAGACTGTGAGATGCAGGAGGGCTTGGAGAGGCCTAAAAGGCTCATACACAGATGACGTGTGGATGGCACTTACTGTGCCAGACTGGGCGACAGGTGTCGCTGGGTTCACACAGCAGGACGTGGGTGTTGGAGCCTTGCTGCATCAAACCGTATGAACATGCAAACATGGCGACATACACATTTAAAGCTGGCAGTGTCACACAGATGATGCACTTGGGGTCTACGTCTCTATATGCTCTACAGTGGAAATATTAGATTTCTCTCTGTCTCTGCTGTCTAGAGTAAAATGACCACAAATGCTGCAAACTTAAAAGATAAATGCAGACTTGTAATAAAACCCTCTGCTGCACTACCACTAAAGTCTCAGTACTCGTATGGATTACAGTCAAGTTTTCTATATGGGACTGTAACGATGTGTTGGGCGTTTCTGTTCTGTCCCACCAGTATGGATCAGTGTGTGTGAAAGGAATGAGGAGGCAGAGCTGCATCCTTGAGATCACGTCAACACTACACACAGATCTCAGTGGGGGCTGTGCCTACGCAACTAGGTTTCCCTGTAACTTGCATACATCGGCTGCTGCTTGCTGTAGTTGTCACCAACAGAGCTATTCCCCACCCACCAGCACTGGCCTGGCCCTACCCAGGTTAAACATCTCTCACGCCTTAGTCCTGTTTTTCTCACGCCTCTTTTTTAAAATTCACATCATGGAAGATTAAAACCATTTTTATTTTCCATGCTTCATTTTCTTCCCAATGTCAGCACTGCTGTATGTCATGCAGACGGGTGGATCTGATCAGTTATTTTCTTTTTGAGCACATTCCTTCCTACTTGTTCACTTAATTCACTTCTCATTTTTTAGCTGTTTTGCCATTTTTGTTCACTAATCTACACGTTGCCTTGTAAATCCACAAAAACAAAACAGTACTTAAACAAATCAACTTCACTTCTTCACATGGACACTGCTTGTGAACATCTCTGTTCTCCAAGTAATTTTACATGCTGATTTCTTTCACTGCCTGTTTGGTGTCACCAGTTTCTTTTACAGTATTGCACATAAATAACCCATGTCAGTATATTACACTTTGATATAAATGTATATTCACGGTAAATGAAAGACATTTGTTTATTCAGTATTATTATGTTCTCTACCATCATTCTTGATATTTAGCATACACACCAAATTACTGTTATCAGCTTTTATGTCACAGCCTATTTTCAAAAAAGCTAAAATACCCCTGTTCATTATCCAGAAATGGCCAAAGATAAAGGCAGACTCTCACCTGTGTACACATATTTTTCTTTAATATGGCTTTTCAAATGTGGAGGAGTTAGATTAGCACCATAAGAAAAAAAGAGCAGCCTGAGTTGATTTTATTTTCACAGACAAGCTAAAGGCAAATCACATTGTGGATCACTACTAGGTTGTCTTCACTGAGAGAAGACTGTCATCAGCAGTGTGTGGGGGAGATGAGTGGGGGCTGTCTGTGGTTTTTATGACTGTTTCTGTCACATGTTCAGTTGTGATTTTACACTTTCATTATGGAGACATTATATATTTGTGTCCTAAAAAGGAACACCTTTAGTTGTATCAAATCAGGATGATGTGAGTGGTGATACTGTTTGCATTCAAAGCTTGTTGTTAAAGCAAGAACTGACGAATTCACTGACATGGCCAGATGTGTCATGGATTTGTGACACATTTATGCTGTGGAGTACTTCTCTATCATGCATCTTTAAAAATGTAGCTGCTCAATATAGGATGATGAGGGATTCCCCCTTTGGTTTTCTACCAGCATTGGGATTCTGCGTTCTCTAGGGGAACCTTCTGTTCAGCACAAAAAATATATAGTGCAGTTGAGATGCAGTGATGGGGAGACAAGAGGAGAGGGAGCAGTCGACTCTTTTCCCCTCCCCCTTTGTGTTCTTCATCAACCCCTGTTCTCTCTGCTTCAAAGTTAGACGTAACATAAAAGAAGACCAATCAGGGCACTTGGACTTCCCCATTTTTCTTCCCTAGCTCCTCCCCTTTCTGTGGTTTCTTATATATCCCACGCACCACGTTCAGAGTGTACAATGTGCTGCCAGAGAGCCAACAGGCACTGTACAGAAAAATAGCCAGGGAGGGAGGGAGAGAAGGGGAAACTGTGAGTGGATTTCAGCGTTGACTTAGCCTTCTGCTGGCACACTCCTGCCATTCCTACTCCAGTCAGTTCTCTGCTTTCATATAGACCTCCCTCTCCCATTTCCTCTCCCTTTCTTGATCTCTTTCTGTGTGTTTAGGCCACAGTTGACTGAACGCAGGATCCAAGGGGCCACCCCCGTTGATCGGTTTCAGGATCTGCCAAGCCACGGCATCAGGATGGGCTGTACTACGGGCCATCTTGGTTGCCACACTCAGCCTCAGATCACCTCAGGACAGGAGGGACAGTCCCATGAGGCTGGTGGTGCCAAAGTTCCTGAAGTGCTTTCCTCCCTTGAGCGTCTTTCCCAGGCCACAGGAGGCATGGAGAAATCCTGGTACCGCTGCATCTTTCCTTTTGGAATCATCTCTCTAGTGATTGGTGTGGCAGGAACAGGGGTTACCTACACTTACGATGACCTGCCTCAGACCAAGGTGGTGTCAGTGGTGCTGCTTGTCATGGGCCTTTTGCTGCTACTGATGGCCACTGCCTGTTGGAATGTCCACAAGAAGAAAAGGAGAAAAAAGAAAGAGGGAGGCTCACTCACCTCTGAGCAATGTCCTCTGTGAAGAATATGGGTAGACAGTTTCAGGAACTAGAAAGCAGAGATAAGCCCAGGGATGACTTCAAGAGTTGCCTCTCTACCTGCTCTCAATACCATATTCCTTCTATTATTTTTCACAGAGCTTGGCTTGGCTTAAACTGGAGAGAAGTTGGACTGAGAAGTTATCAAGAAAAGACATTGTGGATCTCTTCCGCCTGTCAGATTAAACCATTTTGGATTTGCACAAGGAGGGATCACCAATACCTCACACGCTCCTTTATCAGACAGCAGGTTTCCAGTGTCAAAACAAGCTCGGAGGAGACACACACAAATATGTATTGCATACTGCACGCATATTTACACACACTGATACATGACCCTCACAGTCCTGTCTCACACCAGCAGTCACTGAGGGAGCTTGCATAGACACCTAACATGCTATGCAGAGCTGTTGCTGGAGTCAGTGCTAGCGTCAGTAGGCACGTCAGTCACAGCATTCCTACCGCCAGGACAGGTGACTCTCCGAGAGGCCAAAATTGGGCCGAAGACAGCAACCTGATACCCATCCGAAAGAGTAGTGTACCCGCGTCAGCGGCCAGCGTCATTCACTTGTCCTGTGACACCGCAGCAATGTGTTGGGGGCTTTTTTTACGCAATGGGAGAACATGAGTCCTATAGGATCTTGCTGGCGTCTGTGTGGACGATGAGCTGGAGACGGCAGAGGACCTGCTGAGAAAGGTGAAGTTATCTCTATATGTGAGTGCTTAAAGATTCAAAAGAGAATTTAAACAGTTGGACTTTGGACATGACTTTTATGAAGTAAAATAAAAGCACACTTGGTCATGCCATACAAAATACATGTTTTGGTCAATCTGTGTACTCTCAAAGGCCGTTTGTAGCTTCAGCTTTCAAAGGAGAGGGCCTCTGCCTTTCTGTCTGATGAATTGCCCCCCTGACGATGTGCAAGCATTTACGCAAGGCCTAATGTTTATGTGGGGTACCTCACCTCAACAGGGAAGGCCAGGATTACTGAAGGACATTGCCAGAGACATGCCACTGCAGGGACACTT
This sequence comes from Pseudamia nigra, assembly GCA_029823295.1. NCBI lineage: Eukaryota > Metazoa > Chordata > Actinopteri > Kurtiformes > Apogonidae > Pseudamia > Pseudamia nigra. The sequence goes on along the minus strand of JAQQAE010004541.1, from coordinate 11,479 downwards.
ACAGCCCCTCCCTCGATGTGCCTTGAGCAAGCACTCATGGAAAAAGACTCTGTCACATTCCCGTTTCCACTGAAACTCCAGTATTCCCAAATCTCCTACTCACTCTGGCTGTAGCCCAGCTCATACCAGTTCATTGTTATTTATTTCCCTTTTGATCAGGAAAGAGGTCTACAACATTTTGACACAAATTAAAACACATACATTTAGTCACAGACATTTGAACTTTTATTTTTACAAGTTTTCCCTCTGCAATTGATTGTGTTTTCTCTTTAACTGAAAACAGTTTGACTGAGAGTGGGTGGCATGTGAATCTGAGAATAGGGTACAGGTCTGTTGTCTGGTGAATACTGAGGAATGTTTGTGCTCTAAGTGACTCTAGGGTTACTCTTTGTGCTGCTGTTGTTTTCAAATGAATGTAGTTGCACTCAGCTCCATATCTATGAATATGTGCTTTCTGTTGGCATGTGGTCTCTCAGGATGAGAAACAGTATAGCATTTTGTTCTTGTCTTAAACATTCTTGTGTCTGGCATCGAATATAACACAGGATGGAAAAGGCAAATCAAGGAAGGAAAATGTACAGTGTTTAGAACTGAATACTCACGCTAGACTTGCTAAGTATTGATCATTTTTTTATTGACCTTGGCTACCAGATTAGTGATGCTTGTTGCTGAAGAAAATGTGTCTATGCATCCATAGGTAGCAATTAACACACAGTGCCAAAGATTGTTGTGAATCCCAGGTTGCCAATTACCAGGGTTCAATTGCCTGCCTACTTAAATGGGAATTCAGTGGAGCTCTTATACATTATTTTAACCTTACCGTGCATTAGATGTTCTGCTACATGGTGATGGTCCAAACTATTTTTGTTTGGAGGAAAGAAATGGGAAAACAGAGGCAGTGGAGTAGCTGAGGGAGATAAAAACACAACCTAGAAACTTGCTCTCTTCGGGCAGTGGGATTCCTCTCTTTTTAGTTATACAGTACTAGAGTCAGAGCATTTGGTATGAAGCATTTGCTGTGACATTGACAATTTAAGAATGAATGAATTTACTCACTGACAAAAACAAGCTTAACAAAGATCAGTCTGTACTGAACACCTGTATATGAAGTGAGTTTCAAATGAAACGCTCATGCTGAACGTATTTATAATTAAGTTTATCTGCTCTCTTTGTTGATAGTGTCTGCACAGTGATACAAAAGCCCCAGGATGACATTACATTAGTCTATGACAATGACAATGTAGCAGACTCTCAAACCTTATTTGTCTCTCTCTGTCAGACCTTAAAGAGGTAGTGTTGGAGATGTGTGGCTTAAATGTGCAGATGCACAAATAAGACAAATATATTCATTGTCAAGTATTGACAGATTAATTGTGCAAAAAAAAATCTTGTCTTTGGTTGATTTCATGTTAATGATGTTGACTCTCATGAATTAACATGAGTTTGTTTTTTTTTCTAATTGAGAGACAATTGCTAGCAAAAAATACACATCTGCACTTGTTCCTGAACTTTGGTTTGTGTGTCAGTGCAATTTCAACATGTATCAGACACATGCACTATGTAGTCCATTGTGGTTGCATAGCTATACTTTCCAATTTTCAAATGATTTTGTGCCAGTCTGTTAACAAAGACATGCTGATGCTGTTGACAGGAAACCAGATATTGTTTTTCGTAGAGATGTTTTCCTTTTGCCTTCTAAATAACCTACAGGGAAAACCTACCTCTCCCTGCTGTGGGGAATTTTTGTTCCTCTTGTAGACGGCCATGCTGTCTGTTTAAGCTGTATGCTGTTGGTCGCTTCAGTAAGTGACACAAAATATGTTTGTGTGCTCTTGAATATTTTTTCTGTACATACAAGTATTTTATATTTGTACTGTATATTTCTACTGAAATGTAAATTAACTGTTCTATTAAATAAATGTAATGTAAACACTTTTGCCTGGGGTATAATTTTTAAGTCTGTAGTTTGAGAACCATCTACCTTGTTACTAAACTCTGGTCAATACTTTTTTGATAGATCTGGAAAAAGTTCTGGACATGGTGAAAAATACAGAAAATAAAGACACTGAGATTGAAACAAAGATAGAACGGTGAGAAAAGACAAGTATTTTAAATGTAATGTAGTCATTTACATAAAAACATTGAAAACACCTAATTCTGAAGAGGCATATAAGGTTGAAATTTCTCTATGGAGCTATGTTTGGTTGCCATAAAAACAAAGTATCAATCAGTAAAAATGATGCCACCTACTGGCATAATAATAAAATGCTAAACCCTCCCCTAGCAAAAAGAAAAAAAAAATCATTGTATCATGGTCACTTTTCTGGGAAACTGCCATGGGTGTGGAGGGAACAGTGTTTAGGTCTGCACAAGGGTGGGGAGGCCAACAAAGCAAAAGTGCAAATAGGGTGGATGTGGGCAGTTGTATTGCAAGGGGTCAGCACACATTACAGGAAACCAGATGGGAAAAACTCATCATCCTCTCAATCTTCAAAAATTTGTAAGTGTTATTTGGCTTTTATCATACACTGAATTATTCAAAACTGTTATGAAATGCAGATAGATGCAACAAGCAGGACAATATGACATAAAAACAGTCTTTTTCACATTATGCTTCATTCAAAATCCTAATAGACAGCACCTGTGCAACACTATTCTGTATAATTAGTAAATGCCTCCAGCTGGTATCAAATGATAACTTTAGTAGGATAGTTACATTTCACTTCTGCATCATACTGTCTAACTGCTGTTTTGGAGAGAGGTGTAGATATGAATCATCCATGCCTGGCCAGACAGTAAAATTAAATTGCAAATGAAATGAAAATACAGACTGCGTTGGCTTTGTAATAAAAACAAATGTGACGTTGCTGGTAAGTAATTAGTCTGAGATTAAAAAATACTGGAATAACATAACACTATGACACACTGAACCCTGAAACACAATGCCATGAAGCACATCCCTTCTTTAACATTTAACAGTGTGTTTAATAATCTACTCTCATTCTCCCTATTTATTTTCAAGTATTACTGCACAATTATCCTTCTTACAGTTTATGAAAGCTTTTTTGAGATGTTTTACTGTGGCTGTCTTTTTGCATCACAAGCTCTCTGGAGGTAAGCTGCTCAGGTGTAGAGGACATCTACTTGACAGATCAAATACAGTTGCAGCACATCTTTTCAGTGAAGCCAATACCTGCAGCTCTGAGCCTATTTTGTGGCTGTAATTATTGTCACTTTAGGTGAAATGCACCAATGCCTTGCTTTGTCTGGCCATCACTGGTCACTTTCTGTTTTATTGACAACTTGGCTGCAATGGATGGTGGTTTCCATGGAAACACTGACTGCATCCAGTTACAGATGCCATAGCCTCTGCCCTGTGAGGTCAGCTACAAGACAAATGGCTCATACGGCACTTCCCTTATCACACACAGCAAACAATATCAATGACAACAGAAAAATAACAGAAAAGTCCATATTTTTTTACTCATTGCAACAAATCCTTTAAGGTGACGCATACAGGCATTAGATGTTATTCATCAATTTGCATAATAAATAAATGATACAAACGTTTTGCTTGTTTCCTGTTTTTATCTTTTAGACATTGAGAGGAGCAGGTAGTGAACTCTGATTATTTTGGTGATCATGAAAAGGAGTGAGCAAATAATGAGCAGATCAATAGACTCTGAAAAGAACAAATGATTACTGCTACTCTGCCCTGCTCTTTGATGAACCACTTCTAAAGACAAGCAATCAGGAGGGCACTATTCAGACAAGTGGGTAGCTCATATTCACAATAATATTCCAACACAATGGCCCTCATCATGTAATTTCCGCAAAGGCAGCTGTAGAGGCTGAACCAAACTGTTGTTTTTCTCATATAAGCTGCCTCTTGCAAGTTTCACAAATATCACTGAACAACTAAGGCTTAAAGAATGAAGAAATCAATAATCTCATTTGCCCAAGTAGCATTTTATTCTACTTAAGCGGTGCATAGGTTACACTATGGTTTACTTTGGACCTCTTCAATTAATTTACACCAATTCCCAGATTACATAACCCAAGGCTTAAGAGTTTCAAAGGGAGGCAGAACAGTATTTTCTTTAATTTTCAGTCAGTCACAATTGATTAATGTGGTGATTGATAGGCTGTAGCACTTTCAGTCATTTGACCTATTTTAAAGTACAGCAAACCAATTTAAGACTAAATCAAAGTTAATTCATTTTAATCACTTTTTAATCACTAATACTTAAGAAAATGAGCAAAAATGAACAAAGTGGTCAGGGAAATATGAGAAACAAACAAACTAATAATGAAACAAGTCATCAAGAAAATGAAAAAAATGAACAAAAAAAACCAAATATCAAAACAAATAAAATTGAACACAAACAAGAAAGAAATGTGTCATTATTTCAGAAAAACACACAAGGGATATAACATTCAAATTTACAAACTGAAAATCATACATGTAAACTGTTTTATGTTACTAGAGGTATGACCACCCCTCCACCCCCACCTCCGAAGCCTACACCTATGATAGCAGACAGGTTTCAGTGGAAACTTATCCTTCCATGGAAGATGTCTCTCCACCATTGTCTTGTTGCTTAGGTTACATACTGTATTAGGGATTAATTAATTAATTATTATGCATTAGATATAAAATAAATTAACTTATGGCTTGAACATGAACACGAACTGTTGATCGAGGTGCTGAGAGATGCAAATATAGGTATTTAACTGTGAATTTCATCCATTTTGTCTTAAAACCTGAGGTTTTGCCTCCAAAATTGATGGTCTGACACTTGTCAGATCAGAAAGTGTTCACTTAAAGGAATATGGAAAACGGAATTTAATCTCTCTGGAGCTCTGGAGGCCTAACCAGCAACCTGCATGTCTTGCTTATGCTTATTTATATAAACTATTTAACTATAGTCTATTTGTATAAACTATAGATTTTATCTAAATGTAATCATAACAATTGATTTTCTGGAATCGGGTCACTTACTATTGTAAAAACCACCTACACTGACAGCATTATGATGTAGATCAGAGTCAATGGAGATTGAGACAAGACTTTGAAGACTGAAACCAAGTCGAGACCAGGGCAGGGCAAGACTGAGATGAGCCAAAACCTGAACATATAAAAAAATCCTCCATAGTACAATAGCAGAGAGGTTGTGGTATGATACGACCAATCCAATGAATTACAATAACAAACATCGTAAATTGTGATTTAACTTCTAAACGGGGAAGACGTATTTTTGATTAAGTTCCTGATATGCTGGAGAAACATTCATTGGCAAAACGTTTCGATTCGTTTTTCCAAGTTGTTCTTTGCATGTTGTAGGAATTTGTCTCGCTGGCATTTTCGCGTCTGTCCCTTTAAACCAAGGACATTTAAATGGAACAATCTGTTTAACTACATGCCCCAAAAACCATAGTAAAAAGGTGTGTCTGTATGGGTTCTCCTTATTCAGGTCAACCAATCATGTACATCATTCGCCGAGCGCGTACTTCGAAATTGCGTCACGTTGTCCAATCATCATCGGATAATTTGGAAATCATAAAATCTACCCAATCAGCGCGGTGGTTCCGCAAATGACCAATCACCATCTTACTATGTTGCAGCGGGGAGGGCTTGCACTCGAGCAATCAGAGAGAAGATAGAGTTTAAACGGGAGCGCGGGCGGTCCTAGAAGAGCATTGAGGGCAGGTCCAGCTAGAAGGGACGCGTGCTTCAATTTGAATTCGGGCAGAATCAGGAGCTAACACTAAACTTAAAGATATCAGGAACTGCTGTTGCAGCATATAGGCTGTGAGCCGTGTTGTTACATATTCTATCATGTTTTAGGTGGATACATCTATTAGTTAGTAAGTGCGTAACAGAACCTTGGGTCGGAGAAAAGTTTAAATCGCCGCTCGGAGCTGCATCATTAGCTAAAGGCATCACAGTTTGGAGATCACTACATTTGCGATGAATGGGGCCGGTAAGTAGCTTTTGTCAACACAAACTAAACCTAACACTCTTTGTTTTATAGTAGGAAATGTCAAGGATCGACTTGTTTCTGATGGTGTTCAATTAATGCAACTGCATAGAGCACTACTAACTTGGTCTCAATCAAACTCAGTGAAATCGTTACCCGGGCTGAGTCACGGATCTTTCGTTAAATTGATTAATTGTTTCACATGTTAAAATAAACCATCTTGTGTAGTATTGTGTGTATGTGTTGCAGTGAAATATTATAATATAACGTTAAGCCTCGTGAATCTTGGGCGTCACTTTACGTCAGCTACATTTGAACTACAGGAGGGAAAATTGGGCGCTCACTTAGTTTGACTTTAAGATGCTCAGTACATCGTGATCAGATAACATTTCCATCATTTGTGTCTTTTACTGCTTACACCACATGCTTATTTTACGTTTTAGGAAGTGGAAAGCTTTCCAACCATTTTGTGTTTTTCACATTTACACCTTTTGACTTGGCTAGATCACCCGTCCCTTACGTTAGGCGTTATGAATATGCAGCTCTTCACCTTCGCCTTGGGATGTCTGACTACCAGCTCACATACTCCTACTGCAACTAATGATGCACTGCAAATATTTGTTTGGTGGTAGTGTGCTAATTAGGTTGCCATCCTTTCACTAATATGTGAAATTCTACTGCATGACCTGCAAGTGTGTGCACACAGTGTTTGAATGAAGCTCCATTTGCAGAGGTGCATGTATAGAAGATGTATACAGTGTTTAACCTTTATATTTATTCTTGTTTCAGCAGTCCACTGTCATTGCTCAAAATGCTATTCTCTTCCACTTCGGAAGAGGATCCGAAAACGAACTCCAACCCTGACTTTGCTGTCTCTTCCTGAAGATGTTCTTCTCTGTGTGCTCCAGTGCATCTCTGCTGAGGACCTGTTGTCTGTCAGAGCAGTGAGTACTTGCTTCACACTCACACATCCTCGTAACCTCTAGCAATTGTGTGATATATCATCTCAAATTAGTTTTGGCTGAGCATCTTGTGGCCACCTGACTCCATGTCTAATTGTCTTCACTTCTGTTTCAGGTTCACTCCCAGCTGCGGGACATTGTTGACAGCCACCCGAGTATATGGGCCAGGGTCAGTTTTAAAGACACATGGCCGACACCAAACACTTTATGGCTATTTGAAAGGTAAAGTCACAAATGTTAACCACAAAAATATGTATTGTTTTTCACATGGATAACTTTTAACTGGGATTTTCGCTCATCTTTTAGAGCTGCAGAGAAAGGGAATTTTGAAGCTGCTGTGAAACTAGGGATTGCTTATTTGTACAATGAAGGACGTAAGTAAAACACCACTTCTTAATTCCTTCCTAACTCTGTTTATCAAGATGTATACATGCATGCATTCACACACTTTACTGGTCAAAAGTTTAAGAACACCTGAATTTTTCCAGTTTTTTTGTTGAAATTCAAGCAGTTCAAGTCCAATGAATAGCTTGAGATGGTACAAAGGTAAGTGCCAAACTGCCAGAAGTTAAAAAAGAAGTTAAGGTCACCCAAAATGATGTGCACTTCAGAATTATACACAAAGGTCTTTTTCAGGGAACAAGACGTGTTAACAACTTAAAGCTGTTCTGCATCAATGCAGGTTGATCAAGCCTTTAAAGTTGGTGCAACTAATTCCTGTGACTGTTCCGAGTTTGCTTAATTAATTTAAACCATTTCTGTCTGCATAAAAGCAGTGTTGGAACAAACCATTATGAGCATTATTTGAACAGTATTGTACTGCAGAAAGCAATGTGTTTCTTGATTAGAAAAAGGAACAAAACAATGGAAGAGAGGCAGACAATAACACTTAAAAATGTAGGTCTTTCCTACAGAAATTGTGAAGAAAATCAATGTGGCACTGAGTAAAGTTTCCTCCACCATCTGAAGGCACTCAAACTGGGGGAAACTCTGATACGAAGAGGTCTGGCAGACCCAAAGCCACCATCTTGCTCCTTGGGCCTGCCAGACCTCTTGTCAGAGTTTGGATAACCATAACTGTTTTTTTTTTTTTTAAAACCTCTGGCCGTTCAGCACTTACATTTGTACCGTTTCAAGCTATTCATTGGATTTGAACTGCTTGAATTTCAATAAAAAACTGGGATATTATGAATCTTTTGACCTGTTGTATATTTAATTGTGACCTCTATCTATCACACCACATCCCTGTGGCAAAATGAAGACACATAAAAGAAAAATGTGACTTGTGCCAAATGAGTTCAGCTAATGGTTTGCATCTTTTCCCTCCTCATCAGCACTGTTGAGTGATGAGGGACGAGCGGATTTATGTGGTCGGAAGGCCTCCCGCTTTTTTAGCCTGGCAGAGGGCCTGCGCTCTCCCTCAGCAGATCCCTTCATCTGGGTCTTTATCCGTCCACCGTGGTCACCGTCTGGCAGCTGCTGCAAGGCTGTAGTGTATGATCACATCAGCAGCGAGTGTAACCGCGGTGAGGTAGGAGCTACTAAGACTTTACTGTACATGATAGAACATGTTTTTAGTCACATTATTGTTATCACTTCAATTGTGAAAGAAAATCCAATCCATATTTTCTTTTTCTATTCTATTGTCGTTCACACATCAAATACAGCTTTAAATAGGTTGAACTTTTGTTGCTTAGCAGACAGAATTGAAACATGTGAAAATGGAAAATAGTGATGAATAGAGATTACTCATTACAGAATGAAAGTTAATGCATTTGTCATGTTCTCTTTACAGGAGAAGAAGGGGTCCTTGCTGCACTGTTTAGCCAGAGTTTTGGAGCTCTTTGGAGTGAGTGTGATTCAGCATTAGCTTGAATCTGAATGACTCTGTGACGTTAAAGTAATTTCTGTCAGTCTCTAATCAGCGTATTAAGCTTTGTGCAACTGTCACAGAGGGCTGTCTGCACAGTAATTACCAGCACAGATGGAGTAATTGTTGCTTTCTCCTCCCATCATGTCACACAGCTGTTGCCTTCCATTTGCTGATCATTTTTCTTACCCATACCCACAGTGTCCTGTACAGTATTATTTAACTGTGTCAGATGATTTTACACTGTTTGCACAGAACTCTGATCCAGAATTATGAAGGTTGTGACATGTTTAGATTTAAAAACCTCAGTGGATTTCTGGCACAAATATTTATTTGACTACTTAAGAAAGAACTTGTTACTTTACCCTAATATTTGCTGTTTACTTTTGTAGGATGATCAAAGGCGATCAGGTGCTATAGCTATGTTGGAGAGGGCGTCACTGGCTGGTTGTCTAAAGAGCTCATACATGTTGTGGGAACATAATCACAAAGCAGCTGTGAGTCTGATCCCTTGTTCTCTCTTCAATTGCTCTCTAAAGCATTAACTTCAATGAGCCAATGTCCTGTACATTTTGTCCAAGTAAAGTTTATTTAGTGTGGTCATACACTTAAATAAACAGTGCATTTTATCATGTTTCAAGATGATGTTTTAGAGTGAATGGGCAAAAAGTTCACTGTTTTGACTTTTTTATATTTCAATTTCAGATGACTGATCCAGGCAGGTACCTTCAGTGTGTTCGAACCCTCAGGGATTATGCTGGCAAAGGATGCTGGGAGGCACAGGTGTGTGCCATAAGACGGCCTACTGTTCTGTGACATTGTATTAGTGCAGCAGGTTACTCTATATGTGTATTAAAATGTTTGTATGTTATTCATGTCTCCTCCATTTACTAATTCTTACTGAAACACTATCAAGCTTAGCAGCTGTTGACATGAGCCTTTTTATGTCACTTCTTTGCTGAAGCTACAAGTAGTGAATCATACACATAACTTGTTATTGACTGAATAATTACTATAGTAACTACAATTACAACACTCAAATTTGTCTGTTTAATGTTATCTAACATGGAAAGTTGGTATGGTTATGTGTTGCATTTAATTTTACACCTATTCTCTTTATTTAGTTATCCCTGGCTAAATTGTGTAGCAGTGGGAATCCTCTGGGTTTGGAGACAAAGGCCTGCTCTGACTTGGTGGCTCAGGTTTTCATTTCCTCCAATGCAACAGCTTGCCACAATACTCAAGATGTTCTCCGACGAGGAATCAAGGACACCATGAGGTAGTTGACAGTGGAAAATATATTCTGATTTTTACTGCCATGACTTGTGTCAATAAACAATCTTTCAGTGTCTTTTGCACTTAACATAATGACTCGCTGTGTTATGATCATCTTTCTTTACAGATTCAGTATTATGAAAGAGCTCAAAACAGAACAGCAGCTTTTCCTTATAACATGCAGCCTATTGTCAGCATCTGCTAGGGTCACCTTTACCGTTTTTGTAGACAGGGTTATTGGTAGATAAGGGTTAGATACTAGATCTCTCAATACCTGCATGATGATTTGTACATTGGCCTGAGGATTTACAGTTTGTTTCTGAGCTGCTGCCGCTACTCTGTTTTGGTATTTTCATGGCATTTTGTGAGAGCCTAAGTTGGAACAAGGTTACTTGATTTGAAAAAAGGTCAAGAAGTATTTGGCGCTACTGAATGTACTGCAGAGCTGTGCCCAGAATGTCCATTGGGTTTTTATGAGCTACAGCATCTAACTAAGGTCCTCATGCAATTATTTGACAGTGTAATAGTACAAGTAGTCATACTGTGCATGTTAACAATTGGATTTTAACATGGAAAATGGAAAATGATGCGAAATCTGTAGGAACGCCATGTTATCTTTATTTTTCTCATGATCTCATCTCTTACTGCTCCTCAAGGTACATACTGGTTGACTGGCTTGTGGAAGTGACCACTATGAAGGACTTCACCAGCCTGGCGCTACACGTCACAGTAGGATGTGTAGACCGCTATGTGGCTCTGCGTTGTGTTCCTAAAGCACGCCTGCAGTTACTGGGAATTGCTTGCATGGTGATTTGCACACGGTAAGAATGAACCTCAAGGTTTGGAGTCTTGTGCTTCCTTTATGATAAACTTAGAAAATGGCTGAGTGTTGAAATCTGTCTAGGTTTTAAAAAAAGTGTATTGATTTTAAACTGGGCTGCATGATTTGGTGCAAAAGTCTTATTGTGGGCAATATTGAGAATTTAGATGGCATGCTTTGTGGTCGAGGTACATAGCTTTTAGAAAGGTCAAGTCAAACATTCAGACTAAACTTACAAATTTAAGAACTTCAAAATACACAAAACCAAGTAGTGACTTTCTGCATGCATGCTTTACAAAGGACCTGTTAACATAAGAGAAGTTGTGTTTTTTTTTTTTTTTTTTAAACATCCTAAAGCATCATAAATCTGTGCATTCAAAATGTAGCCTTTTGCAATTATATAATTGCACTGGTTGATGTTGTAATTGCGATCAGATATGGATGTTTTACACGGAGCTCAATGAACAATGTATCTAGTTTTATGACATCCATCCATCCATCCATTTTCTACCCCTTAATCCTCGTGAGGGTCGGAGGGGGGGTGCTGGAGCCTATCCCAGCTGACTTGAGC
>JAQQAE010004540.1:0-18638 GCA_029823295.1 Pseudamia nigra | reverse complement strand
AGAGACTAGCATATAAGACATGTTTTCAGTTATTTCAAACTTTTTTGTTAAGTACATAATTCCATATGTGTTCATGCATAGTTTTGATGCCTTCAGTGAAAATCTACAATGTATATAGTCAAATTAAAAGAAACACATTGAATAAGAATGTGTGTCCAAATTTTTGGCCTGAACTGTATGTGACATAAAGGGAAAATCCAGCATATTGAAGATTTGATACTTATTTTAAAGCAGACATATTGTGGAAAAATTAAGTTTGAGGCTTTTTCTTCCTATAAATCAGTTCTGGGGGCTCTGAAAATATATTACAGTATTACAATTTTAACACTAATTTAAAAAAAAACACACACATTTTCAGGTAACTGGACCTGAAACAATCCATTTAGATTTCTGGACATTTGTGATATCAAAAGTGTACAATTGCTGGCCTCAGTCAGTGTTTCTGGACCTCCAGACCCATCAAACCATCCTGACATCCTGGGATAATGTACTAGGGAGTCTACATGATGGTATCCATGGCACCGACAGGAAAAGAGTGTGGTCAGCAGGAGCTTGCTCTAATGTAAAAAAGCAGGCACTGAAACAAACACGGCTGAATGCCGGGAGTTATATAGAAGTGGTAGAACGAAAGATTGCTGTTGTATTTTGAGCTGAAATTTGAAACACATGTTCTAGGGACACGTCAGAATGAAATGAACTCGTTCAAAAGGGTTACAGTATGTCTCCTTTAAATAATCTTTTAACAGACAGTAGAAATAGCAGTGTTATCTTTACAAACTGAAACTACACCTTGGGCTGTTTTTTCATAGCCTTCTTGGAGTTTTACAGTAGTGCAGACACTTTGTGAAGCTTCTGGATTATTCATTTAATTTCCAAATTAAATATTATCAATTAGTATCTCAAAATACTGCAGGCGAGCCGACTGATATCAGCTGTCCTTTAAAGTACCCTTATGTTGCGTTTCCACCCTGTAATTCATTTAAAGATTTACAAGAGATGCACAGTGCAGCGTGACCAAACGAAATAAATGAAAACGAATGAGTGGTCAACACGGCAGATTTGTAAAACAGTAAAGTGCTGCCGTAAACACAGATATCACACAGAAAGTAGAATGCTCTTAAATGCACATGAAACAAGTAAAACTTCTGAACTTGCAAAATTGAGCCTTTAAATAGGTTAACACTAAAATCAGAAAGCAAAACAAAGTTTATAATATTTGGCAGAAAATGTTGCTAAAGAGAGAAATGACCAAAAATAAAAGAATTTAAAGGTTATAGTTGGTATCTGATGTGTGCATGTTTACCAGTGATTGTGTCAGGTTTGGTTCTGACCAGACAGTGGAAAGAAACAGAACCACACCTGTCACCTCCCTATTCCTTTATCAATGAAAAGTGCAAGCAAAAAGAAAACAAACAGGAAGCGCAAATAAGTCTACGTAGGTGCTGGTATAGAGAGAACTGTGGTGCCAGCATCCCAGACGACAGCTGGACACATTTCCCCGAATGCTGTTTGTGCTGAGTTCGCCGTGTTACAACAGTCATACTTCTCTAAGATGAAGGCAGGATTAGAAACGTGTTCATCAGCAAATGGGTAGCTGGAGGACTAACTTTTCTCCTCTTGTGCAGATGGCAATGACAGCACACTCATTTTGTCACTAAAGCCCCCTCCATATCTCTAACTCAGTGCAGTGCTCTTTTCTCAGGACGAATAGCAAAATAAAGTAGCACTATACTTGTGTTACATTGGTCGAGGCCAGCGAAAATAAGATTTAAGCACTTTGAAATGTCTCTATAAAAGGTAGTAAGCAAACATGCAGAATGCAGCCGATACATACAGTAACACAAATAGGTATTTAACCATTTATATATATCTATATCTATATATAAACTTTGCCCTGTGAAAATTATAGAATAGCAGTGTTGCTACCTCACATAATAAGCATTATGTGAATTTCCAAGCCTGTTGCCCTGGTGTGTTTATGTGTTTGGCCTACCATTCTCAGCTCATGGGTTTAGAATGTAACTTCTTTTTTGCATTACAACTAAGTCATTGACTTTGCTACATATCCATACATTATATTGTATACAACTACTCACCTACAACTAATAGTAATAATAACAATAACAATAACAATTGCTTTGGTTTTAAAAAATAAAGTTTCTTCTTAGTTTGGCATAGAGAGTTTAGAAATTGGCATCAGGATGATCCTGGGATGAGTCGTGCCACAAAATTCTGATAAGTTGGAATGCAACATATGGCACCAGGAGAATCCTTGTTTCATGATAAGAAATGCTGAATGGGATGGTGAAAAATGCTACATGTTCTGGTAAAATATGTCTACTTCAAGTTGCTAACCATAAAGTTAACTGAAAACACTGATTATTGAATGAAATTATAAACAAAGTCCAGTGTTAGATATGGCAACATGTTGGTGAGCCTTTAGTATTGATGAGACATTTGTACCTACATGTAGACGGTGTCTGCCTGCACAGATGCACATGGGTGTGTGTATGCCAACCTGTTGTCAGATACAGTCGTTGTGTATATACAGTACGTGTTTCCGTGTCTGCATGACTCCACATGTGCCCGTGCATGTGTGTCTTTTGGGTGTCTAGGTGCATGAGGGGCTGGTGGCACTCTCCAAAGAGGACTGGGAGAGGCGTCTGGTCAGGGGTCCAATGCTGGGATCTGCTAGAGAGGAGGTAGGGAACAGCTTGTACCAGCCGCTGACTGTGGCTGACAGGTCCAAGTCTTCCAGAAGGATCTGGGCCATTCCCATGAAGCACTTGTGGTCCATACGCCCATAATCCCCCCACACTATTACCTAGGAGGAACACAATTAAAGATTTATACAAATATGAATATGACATGTATGCATGACGATGTACATTCTGTCAGTATGTGTGCACTAAATGAAACTTATCAGGTGTCCTGATATTGGTTATTTTACAGTATGATCACACATTATAGAATGTATATTAATGTTATGTGAAATTAAATCAAACATCAAAAGTTAATATACGGTACAGTACATAAAGTCAAGGTCAGCCATCAGATCATTTTCTATTTTGTTAAAATATGCTGAGGGTAAATTATAAAAGTGCTGATACCAATGCACTTTATGGGCAAAAAGTTACACAAACTTTATTTTTTGCCACTCCAGAAAATAAATAAAGGTTTTTTTACTCAGACCTTTTTGACCATGAAAACCAAAATCACCTTGGATTTCAATTTGTTGTTTGTATTTCCGAACTAAAATGTTTTTCTCTGTTTTTAAAAGCCATATATGAAAAGAAATTCCAACACTAAAAGTATTAAGAAATTCCAATGGTCAAATATTCACAGACCATGGAGAAAAGAATTTTAATGCAACAGCAAAAAGAAGAAATGTTGAAGAGACGAAAAATAGACAATGACAGAGCAGACTCTTACCTGTAGGACTTTGCCCTGTGGACTCTCATCAAACAACAGTGCCTGCTGGTAGGTGGGGTCGAGATTCCTCTTTACGACTTTGGTTTTCTTCTTGGCCAGACACACTCCATTCTCCAAAACATAAACCTTCACGTAGGTTGCTACAGGCACAGTGGAACCATATAAATCCGGTGAGTTTAAACACCTCTGAGTTTAACTTCACCTGCAGAATCAGAAAAAAACTTTACCTGGTATGTTCTTGGAGCCCGGTTTGGGGATCAAACCTCTGGCCTGGTTAACCTCCACCTCCAGCTGCCCTCCTCTGTCCAGCATGCCCACATGAACATCCCCTACACAGGCAAAAACAGATCTGTCGCACTCCCATAGTAACCCAGTAATGTAAAGATCTGGCCCATATCCCTAAACATTGTTAGAATCCTCACACAGAGCTCCTAACTTACACTAAAACTAACAAGTGATCTAGGAGAGATCTTAGAACGACTCTGAGGTAGGACTTTCATCTCACGAGGAGGAGGAGTCGAGTCCATTGCTATGTATGACACACGATTTGGAAGGATGTACTGTATATATGCATAAAAACAAGATTAACTGTAGCTATAAATTACAAACCTACTTGGCAGCATTCTTACAGCTTTGAAGTCTTCATTAATATTTTTTTCTGAGTCTTTGAGTTTGAAGGATGACTTTAGTTTAGTTTTTAGTTTTACAAGTGCAGAAGTCTTTCAGTTAAAGCCGTAAAAAAAAGCAGAATGAAAAGAATTAATGGCAGCAATTCATGTAACTACAGTATGTTTATTTAAGATCCACCTTGTGCAGGGATATTTTATTCTTGTTCAGCCTGAAGCATTAACAGTGGAGGAAAACAAACACAAATTCTTTGTAGCAATTCATTCTTGTTGGAGTGCTTGATCAAAAACATGAAACCCATTTTTGTTCTATTAGCTTTTCAAATTTCACTTAAAATGACTTATGTTGCGTGGGTTCTCTCCAGGTACTCCGGCTTCCTCCCACAACCAAAAACATGCACTAGGGGGTTTGGTGAATTGGTGACTCTAAATTGTCCATAGGAATGAATGTGAGTGTGAATGGTTGTCTGTCTCTATGTGTCAGCCCCGCGATGAACTGGCAACTCATCCAGGGTGTACCCTGCCTTCGCACGAGGATTAAGGGGTAGAAAATGGATGGATGGATGGATGGATGGATGACTTATGTTTGCTGTTAGATTTAACCTTTGTCTTAGTCTTAGTTTTACATGTAACTAACTGTAATCATTCATTTCCTTAGTTTCTTCACCATTTTCTCCTCTGCTTAAAAGAAATCTTGAGCCTCTTAAAGTCTTCCTTGTTTGTCACCTTGGGAGCTCTGTTGAGGGTTAAGATGCTTTATGAATCACTTTCATCTTTACTAGGATCTACTGTCAGCGTTAATCAGAAATTCAGAAACTATAAGTATAAGAATTCTCTTCAAATTTCTTCACTAGGAGGAACTGTTTGCAAAAGAAATATTTATATGGGTCTAAGTGCTCTTTTGTAGTTTTGCAGTTGCCAGTTTGTACCAGTAGAGGGCAGCACAAAGATGTGTTTGATCACACAGGCAGATACTGCATGCAGAGCCTCAGGCTGCTCTCCTGTTGTTACCACAAAGCACTGACCTTTCTATGAAAAATTCATCTATCTCATGAAAAACGTAAATTTACCCTGCTGAGTGTATGAGCTAGTATTTTGCTCCATTTTTAGCCGCTGGATGTTAAAGTCTGTACATGTGCATGTGGAGATTTGATCATTTTTTAATGACCTTTCAAATAACAGCTTAAATTATGAATGGCTTGTGTCTTTCATGTGTCTGTGGTAACAAAAGGTCAAATGAAGCACAGATTAACTACTTAATTTTAGGATCAACTGCAGTCAATGTGAAATTGCATATTGATTGTAGCTGATTCCAAACTAAAATCAATGTGCAGCTGTTGCTGTACATCACTGTTGGCTTACCCATGGGGGGTGTAGCTAGTGTTTGCCGACCCACAATCTGAGCAGGGCCGAGTCCGTCCAGAAAGTCACTGAACTGGCTTTCAGGCCCCAGGCGTGTAGTAGGGAAGACAAACCTGGCAGAGGAGAAACAGAATTAATCATGGATGAATGATGGATGGATGGACTGACAGAGGGGCAGATGGATAGATGGATGGATACTCACGTTCCATCAGAACTGTTAGAATTGGTGCTCCCGTCAGTGGAGTCCTTGCTGCCCTGCCGTGTCACTCGGTTCCTCATCTCCACAGCGATGCCAGTCTCTGTACTACGTCGGATGGTGCTACGAAGCTTCTTTGTTCCGCCATCTAAAAAAGGAAAAAAAAAAGATGATGAGATCAGAGCTGCAGCTTTAAATCCTTTTATTTCAGCAGGACAATCCACTAAGCATAATCAGCAAATTTCATGAAGCTGTCTTGCCTTATAAACCACGTCACAGTACACTTTGCAAACAGATTATGAAAAGTTGTCTTACAGCTTATCAGAGAACTACACATTTTGTTCTGTACAAGAAAAAACAAACTATTCCCTTCAGTGGGATTTAAAGTCTTTTCATTAACTCAAATGTTTTGTTAGTTTCATATTTAATATCTAAAAATTGACAGATTTCTGTACTGTATATCATTAAAATGGTCGCTTCAGGGAAACATACATAGTATTAATTTTTTACCTTCTTGCCATAAATGAGCAGTGATAGTTGACGTTAGCAGGGTTTCTGTGTGTTTTAGCAGGTTAAAAATGAACACCCTTTTTTAAATACATTTAGGATCATTATGAATACAATTTAAGACCTAATTTTCACTGCAGATTGGATTTTTATATCTTTATGCTTTTCAGTCTCCACATGCAAAAACATACCCCTTACATCCAATGTTTCTAATTTGAACCATTTCTTGCTCACAGAGCCTCAGGTTTCTAATTATTAATTTTCAACAGGCTTCAACCAAACTAAATGTGCTGCTCGAGCTGCATCTCACTGAAGCTGCAATTACCCATCATAGATGAAAGCGACATTAGCAGAAACACTTCAAACATTTTAGTTCTAAAAGCAGCTACCTCTTGATGAGACCACACATCGTAGTGTGTTGCATCCAAATTTACTCACTTATAAGTCATGTAGTCTGTATAGTCATTTATCATCTTCCCTGAATGCATAATGGTGACTATTAGACATTGTATCGCCGTACCACTTAAAATGTGTTTTTTAAATATATTTTCTTGGTCTCAGTCTCGAACAGAGAGGTCTTTATTTCAAAATCACACCTGTATGGGTACTGCTGTATGTCTGAGGCAAATTCTGATTCATCTGCTAACATCATTATTTTTTACTTGTTTTTTTTTGCCAGTTCTTCATTTTTCTTTCTACACGCTGTCATCCCTAAGTTATAAAAATCTGTAATATTTGATGGTCACTGAAATGCTCTTGTTGTGGATGTAGTCTGACTGGTCCTGACTCAGGTCTTGAACCTGTAATTCAATTTGTATAGCGCCAATCATAATCACTGATTATCTCTAGGCGCTTCACAGTTTTGAGGCTGAGACCTTATGACTATACAGACAGACAGTTGTGTCATGACTAAGTCTTGATTTAAGTTGACAACTACAACATTACTATGTAGCTGACAGTAGAGTGTCCAATACTGCATTGTCAAAAGTAATATTTACTAATGCACACTACTTTATACAACCCCTAATACAGTGTGTGTTATAATGTGAAGCTATATGTCCAAATCCTCTGTTTAGAGCTCAAAACAAAGTCAACTACAGTACTTAGGAAGAGTGAATGAAACAACTGGGTGATTTTCAACACAACATGCTACCTGAGTGTGTTGATAAATGATGACCAGCCTGCACAGTTTGTATAATATATCATGTTATATTACAACAATCCATACAAATGTTTCATAAAAACACTCCATAAAAACTTACATTTCCAAACACCTGATATGCACATTCACAACCATAACTGACCCATTGTATGGCGCTATACAAGAAAGTGTTGCTGCGCATGGATCTTCTCTGACTGCAATGTGTATTTCTGCAAATACAGGTTCATTACTGCGACATTGTGACAGTAACTCCATTCTCACCTCTATTCTAAGACTTTTAAGACATTTTCATGGCATAAAACACAGATGATTAGTTTGTAGCCTAAGACTTCTTAAGGCTGTTTATTTTGAAGCAAGTTCACTCAGGTGATAAAAGTAATCTCACCTAACACCCACTGGGATGTCCCTGCACTACTGGAACATCTCTCTACTTTGCAGGTGTTACTACTACAGCTCATTTAAAGTACATAAAACCCATTTTACAACTGCTCCTTTGAGTTGGTAGTAATAACCATCTCGGGGCACTCCTGAGCTGGACTCATAAGGTGGAAAGTGGCAACAGGAGGGATGTAATGGGTGACAAGTTAGAAAGAAAGTCTCAAGGTAGAGTAGGAAGGGGGAGAGAAAAGGAGAGGTATATGGGATTTACAGATCTGCTGACGGCAGGGGAACAGGCACAGGACCTAGCCCCAGAAGAAGCTTTCAAAGCATCATCCCCTGTAATGACACTCTGTGGCTCTGCACCACTTGACATGTTAGGTTCAAAGAAATAGGGCACAGATGAAAAGATTTTTTTCATCTTGTGATGTTTAAAGCTGCACCCTCATACATTCTGTAATCAATTCTATGATCTCTTCAGCATTTCTCATAGTTGGGCTCCATAGTGGCAATGCAGGCTATCAACTCACCAGATAAGCACTTCACACATTCAAACACAGACAACCAAACCAAACATTACATTACAGTTAGCAAAATAAGACATGTAGATAAATGGCAAAAGAAAAAGAGAAGGTTAAAGAGACAGAATCCTTCGTCTAAATAAATGCAAATAATTAGCTAAAATTACAGACCCATGCAATCAATGCTAAATGTCATAATAAAACACGTACACTCACACACACGTTGTCTTCACGTGAGCAGTCTGGCCTGCAGGTGACAGTTTATTCAGAGATGAGAAACCTACTGTTGTGTCAGCAAATCTTGCTTCATAAAGACTTTATCCTCTACAAAGTGTCAAACTAATTTCTTGGACTTCCCTTTGACAGGGGCTTTGAAACCAAGCATATTCTTTAAATCCTCCAGTGGGAATTTATTTATCTTTTCACTTGAAACATCTTTATCCGTATGTAAAGACTATCCTTAAGCTGAAGTCGAAGCCTTCAGTAAACCTGTTAATTTGGGATATAAACAATCAGGTAACAAAGCAATAACAGGAGGGAAAACACTGATCAACTTCTTAGGCTTCAGCGCTGACTCCGCGCAGCTCATTATAAGTGCGGTTGTGGTTGCTGTAGAAACGTGTATCTCTCTTCTATAGGAGCCCACATACTTGAATGGTGCAGTGAAGTCACAAAAAGAGACTAACAAGCTGTTGCTTATTGTTGCCAGTTGAGGTCTGACCATCCAATTTCATTACCCTGAGCAACTCTAAGCACATTAAGCATCCTCGCTCTGCCCATGTTATTGCCATGACAACTACACACACCCTGCATCATCAGCATCATTACGGAGACAAACACATGGCAAACAAAGCCACTTCATGAGACCGGATGAAAAAAGGTGCAACTTAACAAGAGACCACGGGGGGCGGGGAGGAGAACTGGGAAAAGGAATGAGAGAGGACAAGTAGAACTAAGTGTTGAACAAGAGGGAGATAAGAATGATGGGGTCTCACGGGTGTTACAGATGAGGAGAGGGGTGCTGCCTTCTGCTGGCTTCTATTTTTAATCCTGCAGTCAAGAATATTTTCAACAGAGTGTGTCTGTGTCAGAGAGAGACTTTGTGTGTTTGCAGCATCACACCCAGACAAACCCCATGCTCTCCTGCTACCATGACAACCCCCGCCCTTGGATCTGGACCCAGACAATGCCACCTGAGACAGCCGGCGCCATGGCAACGGCTTCATCCCCGATCACTTTTTCAAAAATTAATTTATGGCGATGACACTCGGGCTGCAGCTTAACAACAAAACTATGTGCTCATCATTTTTCCTGCTGAGTTACACACCCCTTTAAACTATCAAGCAGCTGTTCATTTAACTTCATATCCACACTTGTTACTCATTCGTCAGACGGCCCCTCCCCTTTCATGAAAACATCCCCCTCTCCCCCTTGCCGCGGTGCGAAGCAGTGATCTCTACCTTCCTATTTAATCTCCTCCTCCTCATCTGCGCTTTCCCTCCATGCGTTTCCATGGCAATGCCGTCTGCATTGCACCAAGAGCCCCGGCCGGCGTGCACGTTCCTAAGCCTTTTCCCCTCTCAGTGTCTTAGCTCATATTGTCCTCTCTGTGTGTTCTTAATCACACACCACTCCTTTTCTACATTCCTCTTTAAACTGTATCTCCCACCACTCTGTTTTCTGTTACTAGACCTCTTCATCATCATGTCTTTGTTTGCTTACTCCCCCCATACAAACAACACTTATGCACAGATACTGTTTTATATTTGCTCTATACTTCCTTCCGAATGGATTATTTCTCTTCCTTTTCTTTATTACACAACTCTTTTGTCATTTTCTGTCCCTTTTAAATTATTTGCTACTCACCTATTAACTTTGTTAAACTGTGTCATAGGTGTAGATTTCAGGATGGATGGATGGATGGATGGGGGGGGCGGAGGGGTTGTCCCCATTACTGTGCAATAAATCCACTGAATTCAAGGGGGTTGTAAATTTAGAGGACACGTCTCTAAGAAATGTTGCTATAAATAAATATTGACAGTTTTGGGCATCGTTGGGTGAATTTTATTGTAAATGTTCTTGATTATTTGTGTAGTTTTTCTCTTTTTTGTTTTCTTTATTGTTTGTTTCCTTATATTTTTAGTATTTATTTTTATATTTTGCGATGAACTGGCGACTCATCCAGGGTGTACCCTGCCTTCGCTCAAGTCAGGTGGGATAGGCTCCAGCACCCCCCCCCCACCCTCACGAGGATTAAGGGGTAGAAAATGGATGGATGGATGGATTTTTATTTTTTTGACTCATTCTGTCATTTTTTTCCTTTCTTTTTGTGAATTTTCCTGAGTATCTTAGTATTTTTTTTCTAATCCTTTTAGTTTTCTGATTTCTTTTTGTCTTAAATTTTTTAAAGCATTTTCTCCATTATTTTGGTAACTTTTGTACATTTTGTCCAATCCTCATTATTCACTTTGTTATTTTGTTCATTTTGGTTTTTAAAATATTTTACTCATTTTTGTTCTTTTGTGAATTGTGAAAACACACAAACTGATGCATTAAAAATTCACCAGGACACAACATAGTGTTTGATGTTCGCACTAAACCTATACCCTTGAACATTCTTACATACCATAATTAAAGGTAGTCAGACACAAACAAGTGGGATTTAACAAACACAACAGCAACATTACACAAGCCTTGGCAGTTTACTGTGATAAAGGACAAGGGTTGTTGGTCTGAGGCCATTAAACTGTCTCCTGTTGGCTTCACTGTGATGACTAACACCTCTTGCTGGAGGACACACTCATGAATATCACTCATGAATCTCTCAGAAATGTATGGCCTGGGGGGAGCAATCATGGACAAAACTGAGCAAGAAGAAATGAGGTATGCATCAAAGCTACTTATGCAAGTCTCACATTGCAGTACTTCTCCACTGGACTTGCCTTAATTTTCAACTGGTTATCAAGTCAAGACCCATCTAAGTGAAGCCAAACAAGGAAAATGTATTTCTTAAATAAAATGTTCCCATATTCTCATTGCTGCATTGAAATTCACATGACCAAAC
The DNA here is from genome assembly GCA_029823295.1 of Pseudamia nigra. NCBI lineage: Eukaryota > Metazoa > Chordata > Actinopteri > Kurtiformes > Apogonidae > Pseudamia > Pseudamia nigra. Next base: position 7,390 of record JAQQAE010004540.1, on the reverse strand, counting down.
AATCAAGAAGGTAAAGAAAACATACACAATCTGGAAAAAAAAATCCAGGCAATGAACACAAACAGTAAAATCATCAAGAACATGAGTCACAATGACCCAAACAATTAACAAAATTAACACAAAAAAGCAAAATAAGCAATAAATTTAAGACAAATGAACAAAATAATAAAGAAATTGGAAATGAACTAGATAATCTACAAACTGAACAGAAATAAACATAAAATGAGCAAAAATAAGAAATAATGTTAATCAAGAAAAGAAAACATAAGCAGCCAAATGAACAAGTTTTAAAAATGTGAACAAATAAACAGTAATAAGCAAAAAAGAGTAAATTAAGCAACAAAACAATAAAAAACAAAAAAATAAGACGAGGGAACAAGGGAACAAAACTTCCAAAATGAACAAAAACAAAATAATCAACAAAATTAAAAATGAACATAAGGAACTAGACGTCGACCGATTATCGGCCGGGCCAACTATCGGCGCCGATATTTGGAATTTTGACGTATATCGGTATCAGTGTTTTTTAATCCGACGGGCCAAATCAATTAAAAACTGTTTTACTTCGCCTCAGCCGCCCCTGTCTCTTTCTCTCTCCTGCTACTTCTGTCTCCAGCATCGTTCCGCCCACGGCGCCATCTGATTGGTTGAACAAGTGTAAGTGGCAAAGGCACCGAGGCGGAAACCGTCCTCACACACATACACGGCGGAGATGTGTTTTGACGTGTCGAGGACGAATGGAGTAAACATTAGCAGCTCTGCTAAGCTAGTAGCACCTCCCGACATGTCTGTGAATTACTCGAAACAATGCTGTTGGTAATATCGATGTGGAAAAAGTCCGTGATTGTAGAAGCCTGTGTGTGTGACTGAGGGAGAGCACGTAAGAAATTCAATTTAGTCTTGTTTTGTTGCAGTGAAGTATGCTGAGATGAAGGCTGACTAGCTTTTACCATAACATTAGCTCGCCGGTCCTACTCTCAGTAGACTACTGCATTTTTCGGACCATAAAGCACACCGGATTATAAGGCGCAACATCAATAAATGATCTATTTATGACCTTTTTCCATACATACTGTAAGGTGCACCGGATTATAAGGCGCATTAAGTGACACAAAAGTTAAGTGTTTGTATTATTCAACATTTTTACGCCAATTTTTAAACTTTTACTGCAAATGAATATTGGCTCCAAATATCAGTTATCGGCCTCCTTAGCTACTAATAATCGGTATCGGTATCAGCCCTGAAAAACCCATATCAGTCGATCACTATAAGGAACCACAAAAAATACCAAAAAAAACTTATTGCCTTCTCAACTCTACTTGCGCGCCGCTTAATACTTTTGAAATGGAGGGATGCTGCCCCACCCACGGTGTCACACTGGATTAAAGATGTGCTATTTCATCTCAAACTAGAAAAAATTAGGTGTGTTTTGAAGGGCTCTGAAAATAAATTTTATGAGGTTTGGAGGCCTTTCTTGACTTATTTTGATCAAGCATCAACACAGGTGCAAGAATGACCATTTATTTTGAACAATATATGCCGGCTTCACCCCGCCCCCTTTTTTTTTAATATAACCAATTGTGAAGTGAATACACAGTGCCTTATTCTTATTTCCTGACTGACAGCAATCAGGGTGTTAATTTAGTGGGTGGGTTTCTCTTTTCTGTAATATTGTTTTCCCTTTTTATTGTACCCTTTTTTTTTCTCTTTTTGAAAATTAATAAATATATCAAACACTAAATGAATAAAATGAGCAAATAATATAGGAACAATGATCATAGTCATCCATAAAAGAAACTACACAATAGATGAACCAAATAAAAATAGACAAATGAAATGGAAACAAAAAAATTAGATGTGAAATGAATAGCGCACAGAACTGTATGCAAAAAAATCGACAAATATGTACAAATGACAAATAACAAAATCAAATTAAAATGAACAAAAATAAATGGAAAACAAACAAAACAAAATGACAAAAGTGAAAAAAAATGATCAGAGAAGCGAACAAAATTGTAAAAAAACAATCCAAAAAATGAGCAAAAATGGCAAAATATTCATAATGATGAGCAAAAATTAAACCATAAAATTTGGAAAAGATGCAGTAAGGGAAAAATTAAAGAATGTAAACAAAACTGTAACAAAGTCACTTTGAAATTGTAATAAATTAACAAAAATGCAGTGGAGAAAAGAGCAGAAAAAAAATCAAGACAAAAGAACAAAAATGAAGTAAGATTTTTATGTTGAAAAAGCCACAGACACAACATGAACACAATAATCTTCAAATGATCAAAGATAAGTTAAAAGTGAACAGAATCAAAAACATGTAAAAAACAACAAAAAGATAAAAATTAACCTGCAAAAAGAATGAAAATGAATAAAATAAGACACAGCCATTATATGAACAAAATGTCAAAAATGAAAAAATTTAACAAAACAAATAATTCACCAAGATGAAGAAAATAGAGGATCTGAAGACTAAACCATCAAAAAAGAAAACAAAATTAACAATAAGATGAACAAAAGTGAAGCTAAATAGTGCACAAATTATAAAAACATGAATGAAGAAAATAATGTATTAAACCAACAAAACAGAATAAAATAGTCAAGAATATAAACCAAAAAGGACAAAAAAAATTCACAAAATTAACAAAATGTCAGTCAACATAAAGTTAACAAAAAACAACCAAAAGGAACAAAATAATCAAGAATATTAACTAAAAAAACCAAAATAAGTCACAATAATAACAAAAAACAAAAAATAATGACCAAAATGAACATGAAACTCACAAAAATCAACCAAAAATGAGCAAAATAATGACAAAAATGAATGTTATAATAAATAAATGGGTGAGCTGGGAACATTGGGCCTGTAGGATCATTGTAGGGGGCTACATTCACGGAGGTGTCCATGTTTCCTGAGGGATAAAACCTAAAAGACTGGAAAAGACATGGATGTGATGCACAAATGAAGGATTTACCAAAACCTCCAGTCACCATCTGCTGGCTCAGGATCACTGTGAGGAGTCTTTATTTTCACCCATTCCTCTGGTAGTATTTCACCAGAGCCACTGATGGCTTTGGTTTGGGTCAGCGTGACATCCATGAGGGAGACACTGTTTGTTTTTGTTTGACTTGCTGCTGTCAAATCTTCACAGAAAGTGTCTTTGTGTGCACTGTAGTAGTAGCTGAGTGTCTTTTATTCAGTGCAGATAATAGCCAGAGGTCACAAGTGCTTATTGCGTAGATGGATGTTCATGTTATAATCTCTCGTGATCACACCCACTGTAACACTCTGGACTAATTCTGATCCCTGTGAAATACGCCTCATTTGTAAACTATCACGAGATAAGAGACTAGTTTTATGAACGCAAAATACACTCAAGGGATTTAATAACACACCACAGTATTTTTGGCCCAATTTTATGGAGAACATTTCTAATTTAATAAAACTAGTTATGCATGCATGTATGGTTGCTTTTATAATTTTCAACATGCGGGATTTGGTCACACCTGGCTGATTATTGTGAGTAGTCCTGTGTCTCAAAACACACTTTAGGGGAAGAAGCTTTGGAGAAAATGAGAAATTGGAATGCTGCAACCTGACTGGAATTGGAATGCTGCAGGCAGTGCGCATCACTCCACAATAGTGCACTTGCACTGGCGTTATTTTGCCAGAAGAATAACAGCAGACCAACCACGACCTGGTTGACCATGTGTAGCACCAGCAATCAGGAGCCACATCCACCTCTGACACCTGAGAAACAGGTTCTGACCCACAAACTGTTACAGCAGAGACTATTGACACACACAATAGACCTGCACATGTAAAGATATAAGTGCCATACTTTGTTGAAGTAATGTGACATTATTTCAACAATTTGTGGTGCTTATGTTGTGACAATTTTTGGTTAGTTTTTATTTGTTTTGTACATCATTGACAAAGTTAGAATATTCATTAAAAGGTAATGAGGAACAGTATATGAGTGTCATTTACATACAACACAAACTACAACTGTGATTTTACAAATAAATGTAGTGGTGCGTTATTAAACCCCTTGAGTTTATAATGAAGGATATGCTGTCTTCTCCTTGTGTATGTTCTTAGGCCTTCAGCTTCACTGAGGCAAGCCAGTCCAGAGTTTAATTATTGAGTTCAATTGTCTTTGAGAATGTTGTGAAGACATTGGTTTCACTGAAAAGACATGCAGCCTTGCAGTTACCCTTTAGCTACTTGTGGTGAAGGCCGATGGAGGCAGCCTCCCCAGTTTAATATGTTAAGGATATGCTGTTGGTATATTTAAAAAGTGAAAAAGCATCTCTGTTGGTTGTAGAGCATTGGTCTGCGACCTGCAGCTCTAGAGCTTCATGTGGCTCTTTAGCCCTTCCCCAGTGGCTCCTGTGGCTTTGTCCACTGATGGAGGTAACATATTATAATAAATCAAAATGAAAAAAATAAGTACTCAATCAACAAATTGCACCTAATTACAAAAAATAGCAAAACTGAAGACAGTGATGCACAAAATGGACCAAATAATCAAGATCATGAACCAGATCTAACTATATAACTAATAAAATGATCAAACATGAACAAAACAATTAATACATCCAAAAAAAATTTTGGTCATTTACTTGAGCAAGAGTAAGAAGAAGACCAAAAAGAAAGCAAAATAATGAACAAGATTATCCACAAAACAATCAGAAAAATATTTACAGAAATGACAAAGGATACATTTTGCCAAATGAAAATGAATAAAAACTAACATTTAAAAATGACCTAAATAATGAACAAATGTCACAAAAGTGAACAAAATTATCCACAAAATTATTAAAAATGAACATGAATAATGGGGAAAATCAACATAAAGTCACCAAAAGTGATGAGGAAATTAACAAAATGATCAATTAAAAGAAAGGAATAATCAAGATGAACAAAAAGAGAACAAAGATGAAGACACATTTTATTTCTTTCACAAATGGCTCTTTAGATTGAAAAGAGAAAAAAAAACCCTGTTTTAGATTTCTAAAGTGTATGCTGGAAATTCAAAGTTGTGAAAATATCAGGAATGGGCATTTGAAGCAAAAACACTAATCTGTAATCATACAGAACTAAGTGGTTTTTGATTTTAACCCCACTTTTTCTGTTGTGAGACAGTAGTCACCTACAGCATTACTACCAAACACTGGTAAAAACAAATAAATATTTATTTTTAGACACTATGGTCACATTAATTCAATTATTTTTCAAATCATTTTTGACTATTAAAATATTAAAAAATCATGACCCATCCTTGGAAAAATGTTCAGGAATAAAAAATGTAGTACTGCCATTTGTGAGAAATGTAATGTACAGTACTTCATTTATGTAGCCCTTTACAATAACCTCTAGGTGCTTAGAAAAGATCAAACAGCACTAAAAACACAAGTATGTGAAGAAAGACACAAATTAGTCAGTCAAAGAAGAATACAAAGAAGAAAAGTGTCACCACACTACTGAGTATTAAAAGCTATCCTGAATACAAACGAGGTCCAAGTCACACAGGAAAAACGAGCCGGTTTGGATTTTTGTAACCTGTGACACTGCACTTTGCACAGTCAAGGTAAATGCATTGACCCACTCCCATGAGCCAGGAGAATTCTAAATTTGAGGTTATAGTTTTACATTGTCATAGGTTGGAGTCAATCATCCATCCATCCATCCATCCATTTTCTTCCCCTTAATCCTCGTGAGGGTTGGGGGGGGGGTGGAGCCTATCCCAGCTGACTTGAGCGAAGGCAGGGTTCATATTGAAGCTAAAATTAACTCTGTCCCTTGTGCCCACTGTTAGTATTTGCCACTTTTTTTCTCTATAATGAAACATCATTATAGAGAGCCTAAGTCTCATGCATTCTGCTCATGACCCATGGCACTTATGTTCGGGTAAAAATCCATTAGCAGTTAGTTGTAAAATGAAAATGCATACAGTAATTATGCTAAGAAGAAGTCGCGATGTGACGTCATCATAACTTCATCTCCACAATGATATAAAAGGTGCTGAAAGATAAAATAGTGTGAAGGATAAAAATGACATTTAAAGGAGTATAAAGACCAAACCAATGTAAAAGACCAAAAAAAAAACCACAAAACAGTATCATGAACAGATTGCAACACTACATTAAAATAAATGTAATGAACAAAATGTGAGTACTAGTCCTTATAGAGACAAATGACTCATTATCAGTAAATAGCACAGTAATTACATTTCTCACCAAGCTCTAAATTAACAGCAGCTGTTTTAAGTCTGAGTGCTTTAATGAAGGCATTTAAAACATGTTACCGGTACTTATATCATATCCAGGTTCTGGAGGCAGAACGCTGTGCTCTATTGATCTGTCTGGCTCTGTTTCACTTTCATAATAAAATCCAGAGCAGTGATGTCCTGCATAGACTATAATTCCTCATACTGTCTGCTCCACTCTGCCAGGTGTCACTGTCATACTAAACACTTTCCTGGCATGAAGAAAAGAAAGTACTGTGCAGTAAGACTTACCTTCTCTGATAAAGATGAGGATAGGATTAAAGGAGGAATTTGTAGCCTCTTGGAATTATCTTTTAAAGCTGCAATGTATCTCTTTTTTTCTTGTACAGCCTATTCAGTGGCCGTGCAGAAGTTTTCCCAGACTCTCAGCATGTTCCAGTTTGACTTCATCGGTGACTCCCTGACGGATGATGAGATTAATATCGGTAAGCTAGTGCGGACAGTTACCATTTACTGACTGGAAAACCTTTTATCTGTGTTTTTCAGTGAGGTCCCTGTTCCTCAGTGTAGTGAAATTCCCCAAATTAATTTCCCAATTGCTATTTATAAGTATTTGACGTCAGAGTTACAGAAAAGTTTTTCCACCAGACGAAAGCAGGGAGGATCTTTATTTTGGCAGCCAACTGGTAATTCCTCAGAAGTTCAGTGTGAGAAAACTGGAAAAAAATGATTTGGAAAAAGGATGAGGTAAGGATAAGGACAGCGGCACACAAAACTATGTTCACTATCATCACATTCATCATAAACAAAATGAGGCAAAGGAAAAAAATAGTGTAATTTCATATGGTGGAGGTGAAGACAATTACATGGAGTGGATATTTCTCTGCAAACACAGATATTATATACTGCCTGGCCAAAAAAAAAAGTAACACACTAATATTTTGTTGAACAGAATATTTTGTTGGGTGCATCATGATGATGATGCACCCATCATTGTCATGATGATGGGTGCATTATTACCATCATCACCTGATGATAATGATGGGTCAGAGTAATGATGGGTGCATCAGGGTAATGTGTTCTTACCCTGATGTACCAATCACTCTGGAACAGGGTAAATCTGGACTCATCAGACCTTCTTCCATTGCTCC
>JAQQAE010004539.1:0-18639 GCA_029823295.1 Pseudamia nigra | reverse complement strand
GATCAAGAAAATGAACAAAATGAACAACTCTATGAATCAATTGAGCAACAAAATGATAAAAGGAAGAAAATAATAATTCCTAAAAATGAACAAAAGCGTCAACAAAATAACCATCAAAATGAAAAAGGTCAAAATGAAAAACAAAATGTGAACAAAACTAATAGAGAAAATAAGCAAAACTAGAATCAGTGGTATAGATTTTAGTTTTGGAATCCAGGTTTTGGGGAAAAAAAACAATACTGAGGGAAATAAATCTCCCCACCTCCTGAAATCTACACCTGCAGGCAGTTTCACATTGACTTGTGAAAACTGTACGGCTTTGACTTGAATAAAGGCTCATGTTCATGATGCACATGAATGTATGTATGAATGAATGGGCAGCCTATGAATGGAAGAATTCCTCATCAACGCCATAAATTTGCATTCTCTGTCCATTTCCCTGATATTAAAGCTGAATTACGCTATCATTGCCCTCAGATATGGAGAGTGCAGCGTTTCCGTTCAGTGTGCAGTGAATGTGAGTGTGCGGGGGGAAGCCAGGGGTCCCGCACAGAGCGTCTCCTCCTGTGTTTACGTGTTTACTTATTGTTATAATCGGCCTTTTAGTTCTTCTGTCTCGCGCTTAATGCGATTCTTTCCGGTTCTGCTTGGTCAGCGCGCGGGTCACAGATCCAACCACTTCCCCCTCCCCATATTAATTACATTAATTAGCACAGGGACGGAAAACAAACAAGAGATTATTAATATCTAAACTATGGCGAATTCTTTGACGAGATCCTACGGGCAAAGCCAAATGTGGAGTGACACACGGGAGGAACCTGCAACTAATCTAAACCAGGCCTTTAGAAAACACATAGGCCCTGTTTAGACCACAGTACTATAGATAAAGCATGTCAATATGCAAATGAAAATATTTCTCCTTAAAATACAATTTGGTGTTTTTGTCTAGACTTTAGTTACAAGGTGATACGTAACAAAGCAACTATGTCATTATTTATTCATTATTATTCATCTGGAATAATGTTTAACGCATACCTGCAATAATAATCAGTATCATCAGAATTATAATCATAATAATGTGCTGGTTGTTCATAAACACGTAGCCTACGTTTAATTATGTTACATGTATGTTTATATATTGTACGGTGCTGGCCCTCAGGACAAATTTCGTTCCATGTAGAACATGCAATAACAATACAAGAACCCTGAAGACATAATAACTTTGTGTATATTACAGTTTTAAACACAAATAAAAGCACACTTTAAATGACTATTAGACTGTCTCGTCGTTCATTTTGTTTTACTTCTGTGATTTTTTTAAAACTAAAATAAACGTCTGCTTCAGTCATTGTCACCTAAAATATTCAGATGTTCGTATTTGTGTCATATTCATATTAGTATGTTGAAGTAGCTTCATATAGTTGCACCGTCTAGTCTTTTACACATATTTACCGTCCGGGTCTATGACAATTGACTTCAAACAGTAATGAATCAACATGTTTTTGATATATTTGCTGAACTCTGTCAGCAAAAGCTTGTTAAAAAGTAGGTTTTGTAGGCTTACTCTCTCACAGAAGTTCTTCCCACTATAGTGCGTCCTGTGTTATGATGTGACATGACGTTCAAGCCTACATGAAATTGGCTTCTAACTCACTTTTCTCCGCTTGAAGGTCACTGATGCCTCCTTTTTGCTTCTCGTCAAGATATAGAAACATTACTATGTATGTTGTGATGTTGTGGGCGCGAGCCGAAGGTCAGGGTCGAAGTGTTGCAGCGCGAGGCGACAAGCAAAGCAAAATGGGTCGATGTCTCGCGCTTTGTTCCGCACTCAATTGTCTCGGGGCGCGTGAACTCTGAGACCTGCAGCTGTGTGAGGAAACGGACAGCAAGGGAAAAAAAAAAAACAAAACAAAACAAAAAAAAAAACTCAACATACACTATGAGGACGGGTTTAATCCGAGCCAGAGGTACTTTAGTATTTTAAGTAGCTTTTTGCAGTACACATTTTACTCTTCGTTACATTTATCTTCACACCCCAATGAGTAGGAGCAAGGGCGTAGATTTTGTTGAAACTTTGTGGGGACATGTTTAACGAGACACCTATTCATCAGTATATGAAAAGGAAGGGGGGAAATGAACAAAACGAACAAGACAAAGAACAAAAATGAGCAACAAAATGGACAAAACATAGCCCAAAAAAATCAAGAAAATGAGCAAAATAAGCAAAAAATGTGAGCAAAAAGTAGGACCAAAATCAAAATATCTACCATTTTTACTCAAAATTAATCCACAAAGAACGTTTACAAATGTATTTTTATTACTGCCGTAAAAATTAACGCGTTACTCTTGATTAATCCATTTGCATGATGAATTAGATTAAAATGTCAACACACAATAACTCATATTAAGAAAAAGTGATGAAATCTTATATTACATTTGACCCACGTCACTGCCAGCTCTTTAGTATTTACTGCTTCAAACGCAATTTAAATGTGAAAGTATAAGTCTTTACACATTTTGAAACAAATTGCATATTACTGATGAAGGCAGTGAACCAAGTGTAAAAAAGCAAAATCATCGTCAGCAGAACATTACAGAAGTTCTGTGAAGTTCTACAAAGCAGGTGAAATTTCCTTTAGTTACACAAGTTTAAATTAGAACCAAAAATACATTTTAATGTAAAATAAGTCATTTTAGTCGAGTGTCTATATCACCTTCTATCATGAGTGTTTTGGCTCCCACAAATGACAAACAAGGAATTAATTGTGATTAATCGAAATTAATCCAGTGACCCTGTGATTAATTTTGATTAATAACAACTGGGTATTAATCGTGATTAATCGAAATTAATCCACAGTGACCCTGTCACATCAGATTAAAAATTTTAATCGTTTGACAGCCCTAATTTTAATCTTTAAATGTATATGAAAATAAGTTTTTTAAGAAGGAAGATTGACCTTATTCTGTTCATTTTGAAAGTAAAACGAACTAAATAAACAAAAGGGACAAAATGATCTGCAAAAAGTAACAAAATCATGAATAAATAAATAAATAAAAATTTAAAAATTAATAAAACTTGAACAAAATTCAAGAAACAATGAACCAACAATCGCCATAATGATGTCAAAACTGTCGTTATTTATGTAACGCAGTACATATCACATATCACCTTCATATTACCCACCCCCACACCACCACCACGACCACCAACTGAAAAACATTAGAAATCAACAAAGCATCAAATTGAAAATAAACAAATAAATTAAAACTCAACAAAATAATCAAATTAATAACGAGCAAAAGTGAACAATGAACAATAAACAACAACAAAATGATCCACAAAAATTAACAGTCATTCAAACCTGAACAAAATAATACATTGATTACAGAAAACTTTAACAATAATCAAGGAAAATAAAAATGCAAGCAGAAAACTGAAAAAATGACCAGAATAATGAAGAAAAGTAACAAACATTACCATAATGATGTTTAAAAATCTCATTATTTATGTGAACGTATTCCCTAAAATTAAAGCAGTGCATATCACACATCACCTTCTTACCAGTATTTTTTAGGATTTTGCATTGCTTGAGCCAAGTGACCACAAACAACAGTCAACTCAAAACATTAGAACTCAACACAGTATCAGCATGAGTGAAAATTAACAAAGTGATCAAATAAATTAAAAAAGTTAACTAACACAAGCAACAAAGACAATCCAAAATGAAGAAAATAATCAAATAATTGACCAAAAAATATACATAATAAGCACAAATAAAGAATAAATGACAAAAATTTGCAAAATGATAACGTAAATGACAAAAATGAGCAATGAACAAAAATTGGATATTAAAATGACAAAAATAGGCAACAAAAAGCTAAAAAAAATAACAAAATAGTCAAATAAATTGACAAAAATAAACAAAATGAGCCACAATGAGCAAAAAAGGAACAAATCTTGCAATAAGTAATTTTTTAAGTATTGATGTTTGACACTAAACAGGGTTCAACTTCATATACTTAAACATTTACCTGGTTCTGTATCTGAAGCTGTAATGACGATCAATGTGGATTTTGTATTGTTATTACCGAGGAGACATTCAAATTATGTATTTGGCCTTTCACGTTATTATTTGACTAGTCTTTTACAAGATACTCTTGAGTCATGATTATGAAGTATCAATACTTGAGACTTGAGTACTGTTTGTTTACCTAACCAGCACTTTTTAATACCATTTAGGACAAAACACTGAATGATTTAATCACAGTAAAATTCAATGATGACAGACAGAAAAATGCCCTGAGGACCCTATCCTGTTATTTCCGAATAAAAAAACGTATTTATCTTCTCCTATCCATATATTTGCTCTCGGTCTCTGAATATTTCGTGACAGTTGATCTTAATTTGAATGTTTCTAAAAAAAAATGTGCCCGTGTAATAACAAGTTTTGAATTCAAAACACAACTCCAGTCGAACGCAGACTAGTCTGTTACAATTTCCCCCCAAAGAAAGGAAACTTCTGTTGTTTTACAGGTTTCGTTTCAAATATGGATGACTTATAGCATCCGCATAAGTAGCCTGATGAAGTTTTAGTCAAGCAGTTCGATAGATTACTTGCATTTTTCTTACAGTGGGATTTTTTTGTAATGTGTACGTGCGTAATTCCCAGTTTTACGCATGTCTTTTAGTCTCGATAAGCAGTCAGATGTCCTGCTGAACCTGAAGTAAAGCACATCTCTCTCAACTGGTCTAAAAATCGTTGTAAAACACTGCGTTGCACGAATAAAACGGGACAGACAAGAGGAGAGCACATGTTTCACAAATCTTGAATGTCATTGTTACGCCAGCGAATGAAGTTCTCGATGAGAACTGAACAAAGCGGTGGGTATCGGTATGAGTGGAAATTTTCAGTTGGCAAATTAATATTCAAATTAAATGTTATGCGTTCACAGGTGTGTGTCTGCGAACAATCAGAGCTGAGGACCGGAACTATCCGTTTTCAAAACACACACACACGCTGCAACCAAGTCAGAGAAGAGGAGAAGACTCTGTACTTCAAGGTGGAGAATCTGAAGTTGCAGACAAACATCTGCCCACAGACTTTTAGTTCGTGCGTAATGCAAGGGCGCCGTGCGTAACAGGTGTATCCTTACAGAAAAGGAGAAAAGTTAGGGAAACTGTTCGTTAACACTTCTTATAAACCATTACGCAACATTTTATTTGCTGCCAACTCCTCTCTGTGCAGCCTTCAGAGATGAAAACGAGCACCCTGCCAGGCATTACACCTTACACCTGCCAATGTGGACAGATATCTATAAGTTTTGTCCCCGAGGAAATGAGTTAAACATGAAAGAGAAGGAGAAAAAAAAGAAATACAGGGTCAGGGAGACGGTGCGGGGGCGGGAAAGTTTAGTAAAGTAGAATTTGGTAAGAGATTCGAGTGGGGGGGGGGAGGGGGTGCGGGCAAGGGTGTTCCAAGTTGTGTTTATGTATGCGTGGCCGCGTGCGTGCATGTAAGTGCGTGTTAATGCGTGCATGTATTGCACATGTGCATGCAAGCTCGTGCAGGAAAAGGAAAGGACATGAGCGCACATTGAGAGCGCGGCTCTTTTACTCGGCGTGATCATTTCACGCTTCCCCCCGAAGCCTTTTTTCCACCTAAAGCGTTTAGTTGCAGCTGACTGAACACTTGCAGGGAGTGCAATAGGGAGCGGAAGGGTCGAATTATTTCAACCTACAGCTCGCCCCAAAAGTACTGTAGGACGAAAGAAAAAAAAGCGAGAAAGGAAGACAGTGGTAGAAAGTGAGGGAGAGGGAGAGGGGGACATAAGAAAAAAGTTTTTGTTCTTTTCCTTTTTTCTCTCTCTCCATCGCCTCCCCCTGTTCTAACCGGGTAACATGGACCAGGGGCCCAAGAGTCCTGCGCTGCGGCTGGGGAGAGCAGGTAGGGTCGCACCAGCACATTCTGAGAAAAAAATAACTTTGGTCTGGACATGAATTGTCTGTTTTAAAAACTAAAACTCGTTTTGACGTTGACGGTTTCTGACGGTCGAAACTTTTCTACGCGTTTTATGGACGCTTTGGTGTTTGTGGAAGCTGCTGAGGCTAGATATAAAACTTTGTGTTGTATAGAGTGGTCTGCAGGGATGAAGTTATATGAAAAGAATCAACCAGAAATCACACCATCCATTGTTTGGGAACTTATGTGGATGTGGACCAACGATTAAAAAAAAAACTTTTGGAGTGAGAAAAAAAAGATCTAAGAAAACCTTTTACTCTCTCAAATATTTTTTAGACTTTCAAAAGTGACTGGAAAAGTATTTGCTAGTTTTAGAGTACTTTTTTTTCTTTGTTAGAGGAGCTTTCGTGGGTCATGTCCATGAGTTTGAGACATATTTAAACCCTCAGGCGCGGACACAAATATTTGTAAAGTTTGTATATTAATTCCCTCATATGGTAATTTTATGATCATTTCTGTATTTCTGTACTGGAGATGAATGACTGCGGCAGATAAAGGTGTGTTTTTTTTTTTTTTGTTTCTGGATTGTGGACCCCAAGTTCAAGTTTCTCACAGGGTCAGGCCCAAATTCATTCCAAACATTCAGATCTTGCTTCGTGTGCGTGTGTGTTCGTTTATTCAACAGGTTCTCTATAGGCCTATTCATAAAACAGCAGGGTCTAGTACAGCAGTGGATCAGGCCATCGACTTTGTTATGGCACCCAATGGATATCACATCATTTCATATTGTTGCCTGCTGCGACTGCATTGATAAAATGTCGTTTGTCGTTAAAAACCGGGGGGAGGGGGGGGGCAGCCTCTATCTGAAATGGTATTTTGCATTCTGGAGTGTATACTTTTGATGCCCTTTGCTGAAGTAAATGTTTCAAATAGTTATTTAAAATGTTTTAACACTAAATAGGTTGCATTTAGTGATTATTTTCATGGCAAATAAGCGCGTTCCGATGACGACACGTCGCCACACAATAGAAATAAATTAGCAAGTGGCCAGCCTTCAATGGAAATTCCTCATCAAATAACGCCTGTGGTATGTAAGACAAATAATACCGCTTTAGCAGCCTTTTGTGGAGTGGGCCTAACCCCTGATAAATGCTGAAAGAACTGGGATTTGTTGCATTTGGATAATAACCTTTTTAACCACAGAGGAAATCAGAGTTTAAAGGAGGCCCTCCCCTGTTGCTGTGTCGAGTCTTTAGGGCCCAGAGCCTATACCTACAGCTTCTCCATTTCCTCTCACTTTAAAATACGTGCCGGGCTTACCAAAGAGATCTGCGAGAATGAACGCGGATCTAATGAGATCCCCTTATTCCCGCCCTGCAGGTTGGCCGTGCGGAAACAGGCCGGTTCCTACCAATGAGCATCGGCCGCCATGTCAGCTTGACTGCGAGTGGGACAGTGGGTAGATACTGACGTGAGATTATTATTTTACTAATGAGAAAAATTAGACGCGGGTCACTTTTGGGCAGCCTATTAGGAAAATCTTTGATCCTTGACCTTATGTGAGTTTTAATATATTCAGAAATTGCGCAAATGTGCCTCCCTCCATGATAACAGTTCAGGAAAAAAGTATAACTGGTTTAGTGTGATCATACTGTGGGAAAGACGCACTTAGGCTCAGGGTCTGAACCCATCCTGCACCTTTCTGGATAAAACCTGGACTCTGCTGTGCGATCAGTATATTTGTGTGTGCTTACTGTTATTGATTCCTGTGGTTATTGCATTTGGTCCATGTTGCACTAGCAAATAATGCACTTTTTTGCATTCGGCACTTTAACAGGCATTTTGTTGTGGTCTTAATAGCATGCTTTCATCACTATTACATTGGTGCTTTTGATATTTCTATGTGCATTATGGTTACAGTCTCCTTTACGCATCTTTTTTTCTAGTTTCATTTATGTCTGCATCATATTTATTACGTTTGCAGTTGTCCAAAGCAGTTATATTGTTACATACTCTTTGCACAGTGTAATGATGGTAAAGTTGAACTGAACTTTGGTCCGTGCTTTGCATCTTTTTTATGCGTTTTTGAGCAGGACTGTGCGTCCCTGATGCGTAAAAGCCAAATTACGCAGGCTTTTGCGCTGCATTCTCATCTCCCTCCACCAAAACCAACATTTTGTGCATTTTAATCTGATTTCGAAGGGATTTTTTTTCATATTGATGCGCTGTAGAGATCTGTGGTGGGTAATAAGAGCAAGGGATCGGTGGAGAGAAAGGTGGGGAGGGCGGAGGCAGAAGGAAAGAACGAAAAATGACCTCACATGGCATGGAGCCTATATTGGTTCTGACCTCAAGTGCCCCATCAAAACCAGGGCCAGAATGTGAAAATACGTCCATATGGCCTGATATCCCCCCTGACAGATGACAGACTGGTCTTTACTTGCATTTTCATCGCCCCAAATGTTGCCAAATAGCTGTGAGGCCTGTTATAGGGCAGCAGTCAGTGATTTACCTGTTCGCTAGGCTTCACAGACGAGTTCCACCTCACAGGTCCTAAGGTTCACTCTCCAGTACATATATTTTATTTATTAGTTATGACTTTTATATTTCATAAGCAAATGAAAACTTAAGAAGAGATACGGGAGCTTTCTCATTATGTTTACAGTCAGCGGGCGTGTAATAAACGAGCTGGTGGAGTTAACATGCGCTATTAATTTTTCATTGCTTTTTCGTTTCGAGACTCAGGCGCAAAAAGCAAAACAGCCCAGCTTTCATGGTGGATGGAGGGAAAGGAAGGAATGAAGGAATGCAAGAAAGAAAGAAAGAAAGAACGAGGGAACACTTAAACAGCAACGCTGCCTCCAATTTGCCTCCAAATGATTATCACAGCACAGCCACATTCTTACTAATGTTTTAAAAAGTACACACCCTCATCTTCCTCCTCCTCCCATTTCTAACACTGGAGAGGTAATGAAATATGGTAATGGATTTTGGACCCCCGGATTAAAGTCGCCGTACCCTGATGGAAGTTTTCTCCAAATTTCAAAGCCTAAAGCAACAACAATTTATATACATGATTGATTGTGTTTGGATTTTTTTAATTGCTTATGTATTTAATTTGCAAATCGGAGAGACAAGGGCAACGGCTGCAATTTACTTCTGTGAGGAGGAAACCGCTTGTGTCTGTATCTCGATAAATAAAAACAGACTGACTGCATGAGGAAAACGAGTGGAAAGGAAAACAACTGAAAAAATAACACGATAACAATAGGATTTTATGCAAACTTAATATCCTTATTATTTATTTGTAACAGAGAATCGGATGTCGCCTATATTTAGACTATTGAAAACTACAAATTATTCTGTTTTTTTCCCTCCACAAGGCCCCAAACAGTTATTCATTTGAATATTTATTGTTTCCACATCCGGTAGTAACTTTATTTATTTTGCAGATGCTTTTTTAATCGTGAAAACAAAATCAATCTAATGTGTTGTCTGTCAGATTATACGAAGCCTGTTTCATGAATACTCAGTAAAGACATGTGAAATATGAATGAGGATTATCTGAGAGTGAATGTTTCGAGGTGCACTTTACTGTCAGTGGATTAACATGAAATCAGTGAAGATTCATGAAGGCGTATTAGAGAAGTTGTCTGAATGCTTTGGGGCGTATTTAGAAAAAAAATAACATATTCTAATATTATCTTTTATTTTATAACATGTCCTGCCACATGTAAGAGTCTAGATATATGTTTTAGGTCAGTTTTGGCACATTTACCATGTGAACACTTTTAAGTTCAAATGTGGTCCTGTTAGAAGTTCCTATTAATGCTCTATTTGTGCGTGTGGTAATGAAGTCCGAGGTTGAACGCCCCCTTGTGGTTCATGTTGAAAACGTCCGACAGAGAGGAATACCAAAGGAAACCCAAAGCAGTTTCCTAACATGAGTTCAAAATCAAAAACAATGACGGAAGTGAGCAGAACATATGTCTCCAGTTCTAATGAGCACCAGAGAGTCTGACTGACTCTGACGTGTTTGGATTTTCTCTCTCCTTCGGGTCATTAAATGCTCAGACTCGACCAGTTTAAAGGTGCACCGGGATTCAAGAAACCAGTGACGAAAAGCAATAGGCCATCTAATAAAACAGTATTAAAAACACTCAATATAATATCATGCACTGACCTTTTCAGGATTAGACGTTGATGCCTTGAGGTACATCAAACCTGTGATTGCTGATAGAGTTAAACTCAAAAATGGCCTGAATTACAAAGAAAATATATACTTAAAAAAAGAATTTGACCTCTATTCATGAATGTGTTAGTGTTTAAAATGTGTGTTAAAGTGTCGCATGGTTCTTTATGTCCTGTCTAATACAAGAACTGGCGCGTAGAAACATGTAGCAACTGAAATGATTAAATGTCTAGAAACATGAAGAAGGGAAATAACACTTTTTAATTTGGCTCCTGCTTTAGGCTATTTGTGTGGTTAATATTACAGGGCGAGGCTTAGATATGCCCTCTCAAATCAGGTGGGACGGACATGTATTGAATCCCTGAGTTTGGAGTGGAATGCAGAGCTCACCAATTGCATTTCATTAAACACGACATCCGTTTGGATCTGCAATCAATTAGGTAATGACTGGCAATGCATGTTTCATATGCCTTTTTGCTCGATTCTCCCCAAGCTAAAGATTTATAGCATTGTGTCGAAACAGGCAAATTATGCAGAGCCAGTTGTTTTCATAACACAAGGCAGCTTTCAAGGCCCAGCAATAGAGGAGAAAAGAGACAAATTTGTTCTTAAAATTGTTTCACTAACAGGCGGAAAACCTACAAGTTTTAACTAGTGTAAATATTAGCCTATATTTTCTGACCTTAAAATACAGACATGGACATTTAATGTTTGAGAATTCCCTCATTTATTAATCCTTGCTGCAACTAAGCCTCATTTTTAATACTCAGTTAATTAGCTATTTAATATTGACATGAATAAATTGAGCGCAAATGGGTATAAAGGCATTAGGTTTTTTAGTTCGTTAATTGAAATTAAACATATGATCATCTACTCCCCGAGCCCTGCGTCGCGTCTCCGAGACTCCCCATTGGTCCACCTACAATACATGCGGGGCGTCATTGGCCCACGGGATTCACATCAGCCAATCACAGAGCTCCCGCGTCCGATCCTATCTGGGGTTGGTGGTGACGTACCCGCAGCGCTCGCGCCCTGATTGGTCAGATGCGCTGTGAGTGACGGGCAGGTGGCCGGCGCGTGGAGCTTAGGATTCTAGGGGGTGGGGAGCGCGGGCGCTGTCCGCACGAGACCAGGTCCTGAAACACGGCGTGCGCCTCCGTGGACGCAGGGCGCAGGCAGCTTCCTCTGTATAGTTCAATAAGCCTCTACACAGCAGCTCTGGCGGAGACAACTCCCATTTTGAAAGTGGACAGGGCTGTTTTCTGTTCTCAAGGCGAAGACATTCGTCCTAAAAGTCAGGCGCAGAGGCGGGAAACATCTGTGCAGTGAGTGCGAAGAGAGGAGAGACAGAGTGACCGAGAGCTGCCTTTCGTTGATACAAAAAGGATAACAACTCTCAATTCTGCCTTAGCAGCCTTCTCCTAACTGCTTGTTTTGGCCATCTGTTGTTTTATATGTGTTTTTTCGTCACAGTGGATATGAGGCTTCAACATGCGAACACTCATCCGCTCTCAGTGTCTTTACTGATGGAGCAAGTGTTCATGTGAATGTGAGTGTAGCCTATACCGAGGACGATTTCTGACCACAATGTGCAGCCACTAAGCTGAAGAAAAACACGCCAACTGTGGATCTGTACCCGATTTTTTTTTTGTTTGTTTGTTTTTGCAAGTATTTTCGTTTTGTATATTTAAATCAGCATTTTGAAGAGACTGAGACGAGAAAGTTGCTGCAGCTTCCTCCGGTTTAGTTGCAGTTCAGGGGGACACGACCAGCGGACCGAGAAAAGACAGAAAGAAAGACAGACAGAAAGAAAAAAGAAAGGTGGCAAGGATACTTTTTTGGTGTCCATATTTTTTTTTTGAAAACTTTTTTTGTTTCTTCATTTTTGTGAAGCTGGGGTGACTCGGTGGGGAAGGAATGAGAGTTCTTACTGTGGTATCCCTCCTCTGGTTTTGGAGACGCCAGAACAGAGCCAGTGGTGTCCCGTCTCCATGAGGGGGGCGTCCGTATCTGACTTCTATTTTTGAAACAATTTCCTTCGCCTTGTCCACCTCTAAACCTCATATTTCCCCCGCGTATATATTTTTCTATACTTTTGTTTCCTCGCGTCAAATCGGCTGCGACTTGTCTCATCTTCTAAGCCAATTCAAGTTATCATTTTTTAATTTAAAAATAAATAAATAAATAAAAGCGCCTTTCTCTGAAGGGAGCCGATCCTCGTTTCCATTCATTGGAGGTCACGGTCCGTCAGTCGTGGCTGACTGAAGCTGGGTGTCCGGTGGGTGTCATTTTCAAGACCCCTTCCATCGCACCGCGGGGTCCCTCAGCCCCACTTTACCCATGGAGATTCACTGTAAGCACGACCCGTTCGCGGCAATGCACAGTAAGTTAATATCTGCCTTCACCTGCATGTTCCCATCTGTCCTGAACGCATCACCAAGTCTGCGCATTCAATGGAGAAGTTGCATGTCCAGCTGCATCCTTAACTCCAAAACCATAGGCTACATCTTTAATGTACCAGTTTGATTATTAAAAGCAGTTTAATTTTTTTACATGCAATTTTTACTGAATGGCCACTAAAAGCCAGCAACAACGACCCCAAAATTTACTACACTTCAGCTTCTACTGAAACACTTCAATGTTTAATGTATTATTATTATTATTATTATTTAAATACAATTTTTTTTAAAAAAAAGCATCAGTTTAAGTAAGAGTTGCTTTTGAAACGTGACATGGAAGTAAATTAACCTGGCGCAAATATTGTAAAAGCTTGGTTACCAAATGTTTCTGAACCGTTTGGAATATTTTAAATACACTTGCAATAATATATTTTCTTCTCCATCTTTACTGCTTCCAACCAGGAGGTGTATGTTTTACTATGACAGAAGGTCTGTTATTTGAATAGGTCTCACAAAAAAGTATATGCAATTCATTAAAGTGACAATGTGATGTGTGGAGCTGACGTGATTTTTGGTATTATTATAATTTTTAAATGTGTGATGTTATGCATGTTATGTGGGTGGGCCTATGTATTTTGTTGTATTTGCTGGAGGCTTGTGCTTGTTGCAAGCCTCCAGCCTCGGTGGGTCAGACAGGGGGAGAGAGAGAGAGAGAGAGAGAGAGAGAGAGAGAGAGCGAGAGAGAGAGAGAGAGAGACTAACAAAGCATGACTAAAAGCTGAACTTGATCCACAAACAGTGCTGCAGTTCTGCACATAACTGGGTTACGCAGACACACAGTGCACATCACACAAGCACAGGTCTGCTCAGGTCCCATACTCAGAACTAGGCGGGACTTTGTTGAGCCCTCACAGGGACATTGTCCTCTGAATGTCCACAACAGCAGGTTCAGGATCAGGTCTTGCACAGGTCTACTTCAGATGCATCTTGGGATGTGGGGATGTCTTGGTCACTCACTCGTGACATTGCGGGCCCAGGACCGTTATTTATGTGCTTTTCCCCTTTCTCTCTCTCGCAACTGAAACATGCATTTCATTATAGTCTATTAATTAAATAAAGAAAAATAAACTCCGGCGATAACATTGTGATTTGTGCGAGTGTAGAATAATTACACAGTAGGTCCCACTGGCTAAAAATCCCTGTATTTATCTTTTAATTTGCAGTACCCTATCTTAGATTATTTGCAATTATTAACACAAAAAGTTTAACTGTTACTGAAGCATAACAATGCGAAATAGCCATGCTGTGAAACCAATTAATTTACAGCATTTTCCTTAAAAATTGCATTTGCATTATTGTAAGGATGAGATTCCAAAATCAGACTTAACGCAAACTGCGTGGTGAATCAGCATGATTCATTTCGCTTCTGCACCTAAAAGCGTCCCGCAGTCATTTCAGCGTATAATAGATTATGCATTATATATTTTTACCGCAATTTAGTCCCGGGGAGAGGCCGTGTTGTGTGACTGACAGAGGTTCCCACGGTGCGTTATCCTGCAGGGTTCAAAAAAAGCTACACACACATCCAAAAAGCTAGAACGAATCATGTTTCCTCTCGCTGCCGTTTTACCAAAGCCAATGATCCGCGGTGCTGACGGCAACAGCGCAGCTAAAGTTATATATGTCAAAGCTCGGAGACGCTTTAAAACGATTACACCTAAAAAATGTCAAAGGTGGAAAGAAAAGGGGGTTTGGATGAATCGGCTGTGACGCGTGGAAATATTGTTGTAAGAGCGAGTGTGGTGCGCTGTGTGCCTGTCACTGTGTGTATGTGTGTGGGTTTGAGGGAATAAACTTCACTGTTGCAGGGCTCTGTTAACTTTAATGTCATAGTTATAGCTTTTTTGGCTCATGTTTTACTTTTTCCATAACGACAATTATCGGTCGTTTCTGTTTTAAACGAGAGAAAATCTGCCCTCTTTGATTTATTTAATGGATGATTGTTCGACTAAATGTAACAGGGTGACGCCATCCGTTAGGTTTACAGGGTAATGAATAAAAAAAAAAAAATCAGCCTGCGAGACCTCCTGATTTCAACTTTTTCTGCCATGAGGACTAATATATGTCACCGATGTTTTAAAAATCTATAGGCCGCCAGGTAATTGTGATGATAATGAGCTGAATTTCATAATAACGTATTGTAATGTTAATGGTGGTATGCTGAATATTAAGCAGGCAAGACTAAGGCCTACCTTGGTCATCCACCCGTGAGCAGTCAAAAGACATGAAAAAAATAACATAAACGTGGACAAAGAGTTACTGGAATAACCTTTTTTCTCACAATGTGACACTTCGGTCCCTTGTAATATAAATATAAATGGATGATTGCATTTACTTTATTTATTTTTTCATTATTTCAGGTTTTACGCAGCCTTCAGCCACATTTTCACTATCGAATAGCCCCCTATCTTGTTGACAGCTCTGATAAATTCTTTCATTTATTGACAAACTACATTGAGACCAACTTCCCCCGACCTTATATTAATTATTCAAGTGAAGCTCTCAAAAGCACTATACGTCCAAAACGCCTGCCTGGCACATCTCACAGATCTATTGAGTGTTTGCTCAAGGAAATGTGCTTCATCTGTATTCTCTCGGGCAACTTTCAAGCAGGTTTTCAGCCAAAAGTAATTTCTAGCTTCCTTTAAAAAAAAAAAAAACACAGAAAAAAAGAATTGAGAGAGAAAACCGGTGGCGTTGTGTTGCGATTTCGCTTTTGCTTTATTTTTGAGGCGTCAGGCCGTGACGAGACAGAGATAGGAGGGGGAGAGAGAGGGACAGACACAGGACACTGAGGAATGTAGAGACAGACAGAAGAAGAGACAGACACACAGACTAATAGACCTTATTTTCTGGATGGGGAAGCGCGAATATATTCTGCTTTATCTCTGATTTTTTTTCTTGAATCAATCAAACATTTAAGCAGGTGCTGGGCTCTTAATTCAGCTTCTAAAAGGGTAAATAAATAAAATACAACTGGGACGCATAATGACCTCTGGTCCCTTGACTGTGGCTGTCCCTCTAATTCTTTTTTTTTCTCCAGGATGAAAATGAAACTGCAGCCACTGCCAACTGTTCCCCCTCTAGACACTGATGCTTCAGCCTTTTCAGAAAGAAAAGACTAATTTGGCAAAATCTTTGGATCTATTTTGTACCACAACCTTGCAGGCTGCCATGGCTAATTGAATATCTGAGAGGAAATGGTTCATTTGTTTGGCCAGTGTGATGAATTAAAGCACCTAAATGCCTGCTTTCTAGGTTCCTCTAAAATGCAGGGTAATTTAGATTTAAAGCATTTCTTTGGGTTACACTGATAAAACCTCTTGCTCCGTACCTAATGCCCAATATGATTGCCACCTGTGTAAATACATAGCTTTTGGAATGAAAACTTCTATCATTCATTCAATGAATTTTATGTGGATGATAATCAAATGCTTTTAAGAAAGTGTATGTCTTTACGTTTGTCCCTATCAGTATTTATAGGCTTGGAAAATAAATTTCAAACACATAATCCTTATAGCCTACCCCAAGAATGGTGAGAGCCTCGACACCTAATGCCAACAGTAAATACACAGATAAGTGAATAAATAGTTATCTGGAGGTTTTTGTAGGTCACAGTCATTCCTTTCCATCTCTTTACAAAGCAAGGAGTATTTCATGCCGTGGCCCAGATAGGAAGGGTGAAAGGAACCATTTCATTTACTCTTATCTGAGGAAGAGGCAGAGAGAGAGAGAGAGAGAGAGAGAGACACAGAGAGAAAGAGAGAGAGAGGGGGGGAGTCTTCTCTTCAGATACCTGTGGTGAGGACGACGCAGCACAGTAGGCTTGTATAAACGGGCCTGCAGCAGGAACTGGGCTTTTATTCCCCACTCCAAGCAGCAAAGGTTTCAGGAAATAATAAGAAAGAGAGGAGGAAGAAATAATGTCTTTGTGCAATTATACAAAGCAGTCTGAGAAAGCACACTAGAGGACTCAAATTTGTCCATGTAGGTCACCACCATGTGTGTGTGGGACATTATACGTTAAGAATTTTGTTTAAAATCTCAGGTGCTGTAAGTCACTGGAAAGAAATGAGAAGGTGTAGGAGGAGGGTCAGTTTCAGATAGAAGCTCCCAAGAGATCCCGCATGTTTCTACTGGCGCATAAAAACACAAAACCAAAGAAAACAGCAAATATTTTTTGAAGCCTATTTATATTCACATAGCAGATACAAGATAAGATTTCGGTTTTCTGTCCACAATTGCAATAAATTCAGATTCAGACAACTTTATTGATCCCAAAGGGTAATTAATTAATAAATAACCTCAAATAAAATATTTGGAAGTATATTCAGGCACTTTTTTAAAATAGATGTTTGAGTTGTTTTGATTGTAACTATTTTCAAGCTATTGCAGTCATGTCTACACGTTCCATTAACATCCACCTCAAAAACATCAAGTGCACTACTCTGACAGATATCTTGTTGATTGTCTAATAATATCATTTGGATTTCAACACAAAATGACAAAAAATGGGTTAATTTTGAGGCCAAAATTGCAATTAAAAAACATAAATTATTATCATGTTAAAAAAACATAAAAATTATTATTATTGAACTGGTGACTTGTCCAGGGTGTACCCTGCCTTCACCCTAAGTCAGCTGGGAGGTTCCAGCCACCTCCCTGACCCACCCTTGCAAGGATTAAGGGGTAGAAAATGGATGGAAATTATTATGTGTATCTATAATTGTAAATTGTAGAGTTATATCTATATTTCCAATTGATACCAAAATTAAAAAGTGCAAAAATGGTGAGTGAATTACAAAAGTACCATGATTTTATGTCCAAACTTGAAACAAATAAACTCACCTGGTGAGTTAGCATCCAACTATTCACAAGTGCATTCAGAGTCTTCACAGATGACCAATCAGCTGCTTTTCAGTCCAGCTTTAACCAACATCCAAACTCTTGCAGAGCTGTGTCTGCATGCTCCACTGACAGTAAACTCCATTCTCAACTTTCAGTTAATCAGCATGGTTTGCTACATCAGTCAACCATTAAATTACAACTTATTTTATTCCACTTACATTGCTGCCAAGTAGAATTATCATAAGATACTGTGAAATACTTTTTTAAACAATGGCTCCAATTTTAACCCATGTGTCTGATGCCTTTGTATGGCCACAGCCATTGTGTCATTTTGAGATGTTTCATTTTTTCCCCCCTAATTTTTCAGATTGTTCCTTTAATTGTCTGACACAAACATATTCCAGAGAAGCACCTGATTTGATAATGACATCTGTAAAGTTCGTACTGGTTGTTGCATTTCATGCCCTTTAGACGTCCAGCCTTGGTAGAGCTCACACAGCTCGCACTGGCATGGCATAAATAGATGCGACTCTGCCTGTGTATTGCTGTTTTTTTTTTTTTTTTTAAAAGCGATTGCTTTTTAAATTGTGCTGTCTGTAGCAGTCATCTGCATAATGCACCTTCTTCTATCTCAAAAAAATAAAGAAGTAAGAAAGAGAGCAACTCATTTGAAAATAGCTCTGTTTGGTTTCAGAGAGCCTTCAGACCTCACATTTCCGTATTTATCTTCCATGTGCTGATCTATTTATATTTAAGCTGGAGGAAGTACTGTTTGTGTTTATTTTGTGCTGATGGAGAAAAGAAGAGGACGAGGGGACAGGTTTAGGGGACAGCTTTGTGTTTTAGGGGGTATCCCTGCTGGGGTAACATGTTTAAAATCTATTACCCCCATAGCTAGGATTAGAGTGTGTGTGAGTGTGTGTGTGTTTCCCCTAAAGACGTAATCACTATGGTAATACAAAAAGCCATGCAGTGGATTATATGGTAGAGAAATTCTTGATTTATACTGTGCCTTTGGTGAGATATAAGTCCATATATACAGTACACACACTGTTGTAGAAGAGAGAGACACAGATAGTCCACTGTCTCTCACACATGCTGCATCCACTGGCTCATGCAGTGATTCACAATAGTTGTTAGAGTTGTTACTTCATTGAAGTTCATTGGAGCTTTGGGTGCA